>CAHIKZ030005630.1:1627500-1647500 GCA_903632075.3 Acanthosepion pharaonis | reverse complement strand
ACTCTTCTATTGTTCTCGCTCCTTAATAACGTTTCTCTTTTTTTCATATTCTTTCACACTCAGTAACCCCTTGTGTCTTAATAGTTTGCATGGTGTGAAATGATTAAAAAAACAAAACACCAAAAAGCAAACTCCAAAGAAAAAAAATCTCCCACTATCTGGGGGAGGGACATATACCCCCCTCTGCTTTTGTCCTTGCCTATAAAAATACTCACCTTATTCACTCAGTTTCTCTTAAGGCACTTAGGTAAGCAACACTTCTTCCCCTGTTTATTCATTCAAACCATGTATATAATTCCATCTAATTCACGATTCATGTTTTGAAAGAAGTCTGTCTGATTTTGACATTCTTATTTCAGCCAATAACTGCTTAAAATTAATGTGCCATGCTCTTATCCCACTGCTTAACCCATAGACAGTTTTCTTGAGCGGCCATAACTGACCATTATTTACATTATTCGGACTATTGTCCTCATCTTTGTTGCCATATTTATCACAACGTTTCGGCCGTTGTACGCTCTGGCCTTCTTCAGGTGGTTGGAATGTCAAACTGAACCCTTTATTTCGCTCGCTGGGGTAGACTGTTCTAGTTCCACGTGCCATGTTTGATGGATGTCAGTTATCAGTTATCTCCTGTTAATTTGCCTCTGAAAGTTCTTCACTGCCTTAACCGGGTATTGAACTCGCACTCTTTGGGTCCTGTCACTAGATCTAACCAACGCCTTTATCCACTGTGCCATGTGTTTTTGAGGACGTGGAACTAGAACAGTCTACCCCAGTGAGTGTAATAAAGGGTTCAGTTCGAAATTCCAACCACCTGAAGAAGGCCGGAGCGTACAACGGCCGAAACGTTGTGATAAATATGGCGACAAAGATGAGCACAATAGTCCGAATAATGTAAATAATGTACATAATACCTCATCTCAGAAATATAGACAGACCCATAACTGACCATTGTAGAATTCATTTGGTGGTCTTAAATAAACTTTGGATCTCTCTGCAAATATGCTGCACAGATGTCAAATGAATTACACCTACAACTAAATGTTAAGGTCAGAGAGACTGCTCACCTTTTAAACAGGTAAAAGAGAATCAATTATCATTTCACATTCTCTTTGAATATACTTGCCACCAACTAATAAAAGCAGGTGAGATAATAAGAAAAATTGTTTGAGTGGAAATTTTGTACAGTCAAACAATCACCATTAATACTGTATGTGGCAGATTGCTAAGGAACAGTTCATTTCAATAACTAATGGATTACTTGCATTATTTACATTATGCAGACTGTTATCCTCGTCTTCATTGCCATATTCACAGCCTTCTTCAGGTGATTGGAATTTTGAACTGAACCCTTTATTTTGTCCACCAGGGTAGATTGTTCTAGTTCCATGTGCCATGCCTCTTCCAGACGTCTCAGTTATTTCCCTTTAACTCAACAATCCAAGTTTTTGCCAGGTATTGAACTCTCAAATCTTTGGGTCTAGTCACTGGATCTAACCAACGTCTTTATCCAGCAGTGGCGAACCAAAAACTTGGAGAGTCGAGTTAAAGGGAAGTAACTGAGACATCCGGAAGAGGCATGGTACAATCTACCACTGTGGATGAAATAAAGGGTTTGGTTCAAAATTCCAATCACCTGAAGAAGGCTGGAGCATACAACGGCTGAAATGTTGTGAATATGACGATGACTATGAGGATAGCAGTCTGAATAATGTAAATAATGCAAGTAATCATAATACCTCATCTCTGAAGTATAAGTAATGTGGAGTTGGTCGGTTTGGCAATTTATGTTTCCGTTTTTTTTTGTTTTTTTTTTTCCTTGATACCATGGTTTTTGATTCAGTTTTTCGGTTTTTAATTTAGTATTTTTGCTTTCTAAGGAAGCCATTCATTTTCTTGTGTAATGATAGCATTTCTAGTCGATATCTGATTTTATTCGAGATTGATAGATTTACAACTTAGTCCATTCAACTTGCAATATCTCGTGTACTTATGGTCCAATCTTAAAAATATTCATATGGGTAGAAAGAAAATAAAATAAACTTTCTAAATATGTAATTTGTACGTGCTTTTTCATTGAATTATTTTTTACAGAAAATGGTATTTTGCTTTGACCAGCCAAAAATGTGAAATATGATTTTCTTTTCTTTTTTTTTTTTTTTTTTGAGACTAAATTTTACATGTAACATTGTTTTTCAAAATCAAAGTGACCAATCTTTATCAATATTCTTGAATTTGTACACTCAATTAGAAGATACCTTAAACTACAACCAGGAATATGTTCATTTTTTTCTCTGACCCAAGGAAGTGAATTCCTTAAAAAATTATAAAGTAAGCAAAAAAAAAAAAAAGAAAAAAAGCAACTGATAGTAATAAATGTATGGTAAAAGAACATTCAAATTATTGAAACTACTGTCTGGCACTGACTAGTGTCTAAAAAAGAATCATTTTTACTTTGGGTTTAAAAAAAATGACTTGGAGTTTTGAAAATATGCACATTTTAAAACTGAGATTAAAACTTACTTTATTTTTTTAATATCTAATTTTAGGTGTATTCACTAGATAGAAACAATTTTTTTTGTAGAAAAGTAAACAAACAATTATTTTACACTAAAGACTTGCATATCTGGAAATATATACCTTTTAAAAGTGAAATTAAGAACTATTTTAATTATTCTTAATAGCTAATTTAAGTGCAATTTCCTAAATAAAAACAAATTTATTTATTTGAAAAAAAAATCTTCATTTTTCTTGTTTACAACAACTTTATTTTGTTATTGGCATACTGGCTTACGAGAAAACTCTTACAAAAAACCGACTTCATAAATTTTAACATTAAGACGAAACTGGCAACTATTTTTTATTTTTACTCCTTATTTTGTTGTTAATTTAATTTTACCGCAAAAATTGTTTTTTGAAAACTGAAACAAATAGATTTCAGACATCGTGTATTTCTTTTTTTTCTTCATTTTTTTTGTAAACAGATTTCGCATTTAACTAAAACTAGTCAATCAAATGATTTTAACATATTTTCATTCAATCTTTTTCTCTTACAATGGTATAAATCTTGATAAAATTTAATTTTATTAACATCTGAAAGTCTTTTTTCAATAGTGTTTCTTTGGATATGGTCACTCAGTAGTGATAGCACTTACTTAAAATTGAACAATTTTGGTTTCACGATGAAACTGAAAAAAGTCGGTTTTTCGGTTAAGTGCCCATCTCCAAAGTTATGGAATCGAGATGCAAGCCACTAATTTTGGTCTTTGGCAAGAGTAAGTTGGTAGAGCATTAAACATGACATTGTTTCAGTTTTTGTTTCAATTATATATTATACTAGCAGTAGAGCCCGGCGTTGCCCGGGGATGTAACAGTAAGAGATAGATCAAGTATCGACCATCATAAAGACTGAAAAATAAAATTGACAAAGATTATTGTTTAAGGTTGACAGACATGCATGTCTTAATTAGTTTGTTTTTTTTTACGAATTGGTCAAACCCAAATTCAAACAAAAACATTGTTTACAATTGTTATGAGTCTATTGATTGGTGAATAGAATTTTATTATAAACAATTGTCTTGTAAATGGAATTTTTAAAGCATTCTGAATGTAAATAAAGAAAAAAAGTGTGCAAGACAATAAAAATACTACCTGCCGAAAAAAAAAAAAAAAAGTGGATGTTTGTTTTATCGGCTGAAAAATGTAAAAATCCGATCTCATATATAAAGGAACACACACACACACACAACAACCTGGGTTTTTAACCTAAGTCACTCCACAGAATCGCTAAAACATAGAGCATAGTCTGATGAAAAAAGACGCCAAAGTTTATGAAAACAAAATTTTATCGTCAAAATGCTTATGCTTTTATGAAGAGGATAGACTAAATTTTTTTAATTATTTTTTAAAAATTTTTCCATCTTCTTAGAATATTCTAAATTTTGATTTAAAAAAACCTTGTTTCTCTTTATGTAACAAGGGGTAGTAAATAACATAGATAATTTTAGTGCGTTTTTTGTATTTACACATTAATTTGGAAAATCTTGCAAAAATAAAAATAATTGTCAGATGTTAATGAAACTTTCAGAAACTATTCACAGATGATCGAAATTATTATAAATATGTTTTTTTTTTTTTTAAAGTCATGGCAGAAATATTTTTTTATATTTATTAACACCCCCATAACTAATTTTATGAAAAACTCTAGAAATTCGAGACCATCGGTTTTAGTGATTACAATAGTTAAAAAAGCACAAGGCTTTGAAGAATGCAAATCATGTTTTTTTATTTTTTTTTTTTTTTTTGGCCAACGTACCTGAAAATCATCTGTGAATTGTAACATACAAAACTCAATAAAACAAATATATTATTTAGTTTCAAATGCTTTTATTTGTTTTAATTTGTTTTTTATAAATATGGACAATATTTTCTGAAAGCAAAAATTTTTCAATGAAAATTGAATTTTTAATACAATTATTTCTTATTTCTTTAATTTTAAAAAGATTTTTAAAAAAATGTTTAAATTGAATTTAAAAAAATATTTTAACATTAGTTAAAACTTAAAAGCAACATCAACCTTTCAAAATGTCCGTGTTGAGATTGTCATTGTCTAGCTTTTGAAAATTGTATAATTTGGACCAATCAGATTAGCCATGGTAATTAAAAATGTAATTTTTGTGTTTATAGTCGGACAGTAATTATCAAGTATGGAAGACCAACAGAATACAATTTAGTTGCATTATTTGAGTTCAGCATTGTTCTCCACTGTTAAGCCCTTTACTTTTGCGAAACACGTATGGAGAAGTTAATTTGAGTTTTCAATTTCAACTGAGAAGGGTACCTACAAGTAACAGTATCATCTTATGAAACTTAACTACTGCTAAACTTTAATTTATATGATCTTATTTTTTATAATTAATCTCAGTTATGACATTTTTTCCATAAATGAAATATCAAAATTAATAATAAAATGAATGGAAATACAAATAACACAGTAAAATGTAATAAATGTACATAAAATTATAGTATTTTATGTACACTTCTGATAAAATTTCATAAGAAAGGTACCTAAATTAATTAGATACCTTTTTCTTATGAAATTTAATCTCACTATTAACAGTCTTATTTTTTAATTTCTTTATATTTTCCATAAACCATCATAAACGTAAAAATGAAAGCTAAGTACAAAAAAAAAATAAAAAATAAAAAATTAGAGCGCTGAAAGTTTTCCTTAAAAGTAACAAGGTAAATAATTTGTTCACTTAAATAATTTCACTTCCTTCCATCCGTAAAAAGAATTCTCATCCCGTAAGTTATCTAAACGTCATGAATGTGCCCTTTAATCAATCGTCAAAACAGCGCGAAAGGTTATGACCTGCTTTGTTTTATTTTCAAATTACATTTTTTCAGCGCAGAAGCTAAGTTAAGCTTGGTTCAAAATATTTTAAATAAACAGTATAATTTCTGTTTTTATTAAAATCAGTTTTGAAAAAATGATAACTGATTTTAAAAAGAATATCAAAGTAAGATTTTAATCTATTTTATCAAATCGAAAAAAATGGTTGAAAATGATTCTGTCCTTTTTTTTGACCAAAAAAAAAAACAATATTTTTAACGAAAATTTCAGACGATTAAAAAATTTCAGACGATTAAAAAATGTAAAAAAATACCCCCAAAATACTTTGATCTTTCCTCTTTAATAATAATATGAACATTAGACGATAAAATTTTGTTTTCGTCAAGTTCGGCGTCTTTTTCATCATGCTATGCTCTTTTGTTTACATTTTCGTGGTGAGTTGTCCCCCTTTCATTCTCACGATGTGTCTTAATCGTGTTTTCAAAATGATTTTATTAAAAAACAACTGTGTTTTTCCCATTTTCGGTCCCGTTAGAACCACCACAAGGTAATTTTATGTAGTCCTGTGAAGTTTTATTGAAATCGGCTAAAAATTGTAGGAAATTTGATCCAACATATAAACGTTACAGACACACACACACACACAACCTGCGTTTTATAATAAGTAAGATTACTAGGTTCTTTAGTTTCCAAAGCAGTATAGACTGTCAATGCCATGTCAGATTTGGTTCTAAGCTCTCTTTGTTACTTCTACATCTCTTTTAATTCATTCTTAATATAAGGTCTCCAGGTAGGGAGTATTATGGTCATTATAATACTGATAAGTAGCCATGATACAACTATAAATTTATGGAAGCTTAGTGCTAAGCCATATGCAAACAAATTTGGCAACAGCTTTTGAAGAGAGAGAAACAACACTAACTTCACTATTTATATATTTTTAATATCGAAATAGAAAAAAAATAAATAGAAAAGAAGTGTCTGTAGACAATGTGAGTCTGCAGGCTTAGCTTAGGAGAAAAGACATCTGCATATCTTGTCAATAGTACTTGTTGAAGAAGACGTCCCTTAAAGTTCATGAATAGCTTCTTTAGATAGTAGTCATTTCTCTTTAGGTTTGCTAGCTGCATTCTTCTATAACCAGATGCCCTTGTGCTAAAAAGAAGTCTTTCTTCATGCTCCTTGAGGAATGTAGTAGAAGAAAAATAGATGGTATTTTGAATTAAGTGTATATATAGTCAGTATCACGACCCTTACAGGGACAGTGATTGGGTCTTTCTGTAGTTAATCAGTATCTTCATTTTATCCAGTGCTTGATTATTCTAATTTTGTGATTAATTATTCTGAATTCTAATAGACTCAATTACCATTTCATATTCTCTTTGACTACTCATGCTATCAATTTTTATAGCTTTTTTCTTTTGTATAGTTTACCTGTGACTGCCTTACAAATATATACATTTTGTCCTTCATCTTGTACTTTGTTGTTTATCTGATATTTTTCCCAATTTTTGGATTTCTTCACATCAACATTTCACTGATGCTTGAAACTTTTAAGAGTTCTTAATTAACTTGTTGCTTTTCATCTGGCTAATTTTCAAAGTCAATACACTTACACATGTCTGTATCATTTCTAACTTAGATCAGATCTCATATCAGCATGGAAAAGAATTCTGGCTCTAAACTATTTACCATTGTTTTTTAATGAGCACTTTATAACAGGATTGATCTTTGACATAGTTTCCATAGAAATATTCCTGGATGCATCCAAAGATGACTTATCCTAAATTTCTGTATGACTTGTAACTCAATACTTCTTCTTAGGCCCTTTTTGCTCTTGGAGGAGCTTAGTCCATAAAACATTACTACTCCATTGAAATCACTTCTGGGATCTCAATTTCCTCTCTTCCTTTTCCCCACTGTGGATTCCAAGTCAAGGCTTGGTGAGTGATGCTGGATGTTGATTTCTTAACCAACTTCACTTCCTCTTCATCTAATCACTTTGATTCACTTTGATCACTTCCTTCCAAGATCTGCTTTGTAACAAGCAAACCTTTCCCATCATCATTCATAATTAATACTACCATCCTATGTTAATTATCATTTTTATTCCTTAATGACTTGTGTTCATTTGTGAATCTAATTTAAAGAATTGCAATTTGTATCTTTTCAATGGAACCATTTTATACAAATTCTTCTCAAGCTTTCTGCACAGGATTCAAATTTTCTGCCACCAATTTAAGGTTAGAGTTTAACACCAAAATCAAGGCTGGGCCATTTTATTACATTTGGCAAAGTTGGATTTAGTCCAAAAACTGGTCATAGGTGAAAACACTAAAATTATGTAAAGAATTTCTTGCCAATGCAATTCAAGACCATCCTATCATCAGGCCACACTTGTCTTCTTTTTTTTTTTTTTTTCAACAATTCTTTTCATGCTCCATACAAGTACACTACCAATTTTCCAGCATCCTTGGTTCCAGAATCATGTCAAAGTATCCCTTTTGCCAGGTCAATGTAAGTCACATAATTACAATTTGCCAAACATGAACAAACGTGTCTGCAATAAAACGTAGTGTCAAAAGGATGTTTTTTCCCGTGACAGTTTTTTTTTAACTATCTTCAAAGCTAAACATATGATGAAAGTGAATTTATACCAAATAACAAGAAATATAACAAAAATATTAATCACTAGTTATTTATTAGATTGTTTATTTACAAAAATAATTTTATATTTAGAACATTCTAAAATCTAAAACAATTAGAACTGATGCGGTGCAATATTTATCATTTACCAATTTATAAAGAAATAAATGTTTTTTTAATAAACATTTACTAAATTATTAAAATATGTGAACCAACTATAAGGAAATCTTTATTTACCATTTTATAAAGTTTGAATCGATTAGCAATTAGTTGATGTTTTGTCAATCTTTACAATAATTAATATAATAGATAAATAGTAAATTTGTTCTCAAGAAAAAATAAAATATATAAATTCACTTTTCATACATTTAGGCTTTTATTCCAATTCTAATCATCACTTCTTAAAATTATAAACATTACTGAAGTGTGAAGGTATTTAAAAAGCAATGTTATGGGAAAACCCCCTCCTTTTGACACTGTTCTTTTGTAGGCACATTTGTCCATGTTTGCCAACAATTCAATAATACATGCTCCATACAAGTCCACTACCACTTTTCTGGCAACCTTGGTTCCAGAACCACATTGGATTATCTCTTTTGCCAGATCAGTGAAAATCACATAACAATTCAATAATACAATAATGACATACTAATTATACATCTCTTTTATCTCTACGGTACTGTTGAATATTAGAAAATTGTATTAAAGTAAAAGTTAATGGAAAGTTGATGATGCACCTGTATGTAGTAATTCTGGAGAATCAATTTATTACTTAATAATAATAAAAGAACAATCCCACTTTGTTTTACCAGAACAAAAGAAATCACAAAATGATAATTCAATAATACTCCTCTGACCCCAAAATGATGAACGTTTCATATCTCTACAGTATCATCAAGTGTCCAGCATTTATTGCCATATAGGAAGACCAATATTACATAAGAGTCCAGTACTCTTTTCTGTTTCTAACAAAAATTTTCCTGTTTCTTAATACTTTGCTTAACTTTAAGAAGGCATTTTTTGCTATCCCAATGCACCTTTGGATTTCTATGTCACATTTTCCATTGTCTGATATAACACTTCTCAGATATATAAATTTCAGTAGTTCTTAATTTTGACGTCTACAATTTCTAAGAAAATTTTCCTGTTTTTTTAATACATTGCTTAGCTTTTAGAAGGCACCTTTTGCTATTCTAATATGCCTTCAGATTTTGGTGTTGCATTTTCTGTCCTCTGTTAAAACACTTCCATTTAAATTTTTGTACTTGCTTGATTTTGGTATCTCCAACTTGTAGTTTGCATCTTGGGTTATTCCTTTCCATAGGTTGCCGACCCTTGTTCTATCTGTATGCAGACAATTTACTTCCAGTATAATTTCTGGATACTATCCTCCCCAAATAAATTCACCCTATCTAGAAGTTCAAACAGTTCTTTGTGATGTGCTTTATCAAAGACTTTTGCATAATCTATAAAACATAGGCATACTTTATTTTTTTAAATCATTTAATCCCAAGCAAAGCAATAAAGTCACTAAGACATAAAGGATTATTGAGTGTGATAGAATAGGAGAAGAAAAACAAGAACATTTTGCATTTGTATTGCTATTTCAGATATCATTCTGAGCATAAACATTACATTCCTTGTTCCAGTGTTTTTAATTTTTATCAACGGACTTCTGTTGGTCGGGTAAAGGATATAACCATACATGGTTCTGTAACAAGGAATGCCAGAAAAAAGTTAGGTACCTGTACTAGCAATGGAAAGCATAAAAAATGAATGCATAAACAATAAGAAAACAGTTGAAATTTATGAAGGGGTGCAGAAAAAGTCTTGATCCAAACAAGAAGTCACCCCAAAAAGCTGATGTTTAGTCATTTGGGAAGTGATTAACACTGAGAAATTTTCAGCATCTCTTATATAACTTAAAATTCTTTACTTATTTGTCTCTTTTAATTCTCTTTTTTTTCTTGATTTTCCTGGTTGAGAATCATCTCTATTAACAATTATATGCTTACCATAGGATAAAGAATTATCATGATTTACATTTAGGCTAATGTTGTTATTACAAAATTTCAGCTCTTGTGCCCTTTAGAGTGTATGTATTTCTATAGTAGCCCTATTCTATATAGACTGGGTGTAACAGCAAAATTGTCCAATTGTTAGATTAAGCTTTGAACTGTTCTATCTTAGAAATGATTAAAGATATCTTACTGGAATTCTCTGAAGTTTTTATAACACTATTGGATTCTACTTTGAACAATAAGAATGTATTTAGCTCTTAAGTTGAAATAAGCCCTTTTCCTGTTGTGACCTCCTGATCCAGTTTTCCTCTCTACTGCCTCCTCTTTTTTAAACTTATTCATTGTTCTCTTGATGGTTCTTGAATAGACTTTGAAGATGGAAGCCAGAGTATGAATGTTGGTACCATTACTGAAGGCCTGAATGAACTTTTTCCTCTCACCATTGCTTATTTGGGAAGACATAGTGGGGCTGATACAAAATGATTTTAACCTGTTCTCTTTCTAGCTGAATAACTCAAAGGGTTTTTCAGTGATTCTTATGACAAATGGTGTCAAGATGGCTAAACATTTTATCTGAAAACTTGGAAAAAAAAACTCAATTAGTTTAGTGGGTTTTTAGATATTAAACATTTTGTGGTATGGTCAATGTTGTTACACGATTTAGATAATTTTGCTGTTACACCCAGTATAATAGCCCTTTTACTTCATGATTCACAATTTATTTCTATAGTAGCCCTATTCTATACTGTCCTGGGTATGGCAATGAACTATATTTGCATCCTGAGTAAAACAATAAACTATGTCCAACAGGAAGGCCTCTGATCAGGAGGTTTTGAGGAGCAATGAACCATCTCTTAATTGCTGGTGTTCCTGACTTGGGGTGGTAGCACTTGTTAGAGTCTCAGCTGTGGGTAAAAAAAATTACCAGCTATACATTTTACCAGCAATAAAAATATTGTTGACATTAAATAACTCATTAGGAGGCATGGTTAAGTAATGGATAGCAGTTCAGATTGAGGAATCGGAGAGCCGAGTTGATTCCAATCAAATCCATTACATTCACTTATGTGTTAATACCCTTGGGGAAGGTATGAATCCTTTTCTTCTCCCTCCAGCTATGAGTAAATAGCAGGACAGACCGGGTTCTATAGTCTTGAATAGCAACTGGTCTACTGCAAAAAAATGGCAACCTACTGCAGGAAAAAATCTGCCTTGTCTGTAATGTATCGAAAGATATATGATCGCCTAAGCGTGTATCATGTATGGCACTTAACTGACGGAAATAACCCATTGAGGTTGATATGCCGTAAAACAAACCAAACCTATTCTATACATTTAATAGCCCTCTTTTCACTGTCTCAGAATAACCCTTTTGATGACATATCTGTAATGTCTTTTCTGTCTCAGAATAACCCTTTTGTGATGACATACCTCTAATGACTTTTCTGTCTCAGAATAACCCTTTTGTGATGACATACCTCTAATGACTTTTCTGTCTCAGAATAACCCTTTTGTGATGACATACCTCTAATGACTTTTCTGTCTCAGAATAACCCTTTTGTGATGACATACCTCTAATGACTTTTCTGTCTCAGAATAACCCTTTTGTGATGACATACCTCTAATGACTTTTCTGTCTCAGAATAACCCTTTTGTGATGACATACCTGCAATGAATGACAAGCAGCAGAAAGGAAAACATTTATATATGATGAGTATATATATATATATATATAAACAACAAGAAGACATTTGGAATCTATGGTTTAATATATTTATAACTTAAACTTGAAGGACATTTTACAGATGATGGGGGAGGGGCGAATAACTAACACTCACATAGGAATCAGAGCATGTAGGTGGGGGGGCTTCTTTCTTTGTTTTTTTTTTCTTTTTTGATAGAAAATAATTCAACTCTTTTTTTTTTTTTCTTTTAAATAATATAACAATGACAGTAAGGAGGGGGAAAATTAAAAAAAAATTAAAATTTTGGATTTAAATATAAAAATTCAAAGTACATATTGATGACAATAAATGTCCGAGGAAAAAACAGCAGAAAAATAAATAAATAAATTATAATTTGGGGAAAGATTTCACTAATTTTTTTTTATGGATTTTTTTTTTTTTTTTACTTGCCTCATATTCTGGATTCGCATTTTTAAAAAACTTTTAGTAACATTAATATACTTTTCCAAATTATACAAAAAAAAATAATTAAAATAAGAGAGACATGCCGTCATGAATTTCAATAACAAAAGTAGAAAACAATGTTCAAGGATGGATTCCTATCTCAAACGTAGGAAGTGTACGCAACAGGATCACATTACGAGAAACACTTCTTTCTCCCATGGAGAAAGAAAACATGTCTATTATCTTAGTTAAGATAGTTTAAAAGTTTTTTTTTCTATTTTCTGCTCTTATTGTTAAAATACATCACCATGTTTATTGATTTTTTTTTTTTTTTAAAATAGTTGAATTTAAAAGCAAGTGAAAAGTTTTTTTTTTTTTTTTGATGCTGCTGAAAGTTTAAATTAAGGCGTAATTCACTGTATGAGACGGGGGTAAAAAAATCACAAAATTTATTATAAATTCATTTATATATATATATATATATATATATATATATATATACATACATATAAGGGGAGACATATAAAAAGCAAATATGTAGGCTTTGTGAATGAAAGAGTATCTGACAGGGTTGGATTGTTAACGGATGACTTTGGTTTGCAATTGGTGCAGGCCTATTAATGACATGACAACGACGACGACAATGATGACGATAATAATAATAATAATAATATTCATCATCATCATCATCAATTATAATAAGTGTTAAAATTGTTTTGGTTTTCTTTTTCTCTTTTTATAAAATGCTATGAAATTCTTTTTCCCCACTCACCCCTGACAAAAACTTTTCTTTTTATAATTCAAAAAAAAAATAAATAAATAAATAAATAAAAATAAAAATTTAAATGGGGGAGGGATTTTATTTAACTCCCTCAATACCCATCAAGATTTTTTTTAAAAATTACTTCAAAGTGAATAAAGTTTCTTAAGAAATTCTTCCCCACCATTTAAAAAAAAAAAAAAAAATCCCAGCCCCATTAAAAAAAAAAAAAAAAAAAAAAAAATTATGGGGTGGAAGTAAAAAAATGATTTAAAAAAAAAAAAAAGAATTACAAAATAAAACATAGACCCTTGATTATTGTTATTATTTTTTTTTTATCTCATGACAAGAAGAAACTGAAAGTTTATATGTATATACGATATACATATTTGTATAAGTTAGTTCTTCAAAAACATTTTTTACAGATTTTTATTTTTTCTCTCTCTCATTATTAAGTTACCTTGATGAAATTTTGAATAGACAAAAAAAATTAATAAATAGGATTTTATTTTTTTAATCAAGAGAAAGAGAGAAAAAAGCCCACCACGACTTTACCCCCTCCAAAAAAAAAAAAATAAGGAAAAATGTATGGACCATTTCAACATATTACCTGTAAAATGGCCAGTTTTTAATATTTCAAAACACTTTTGGGTGTAGGACTTGGTATAATATTAAGATGACGATGATTTTTAGTATTAATAATAACATAATATAAACTTAATGATCAGTGTGATATATATATATATATATAAGATGAAACATCACAATCATTTTGTCCATTTCATCCACAGGGCACTCATTTCTAATTACATCACTATTGATGAAGAAATATGTTTTCTTTTGGGCTTTAGGATATATACAGAGTTTATTATCAATTACCATTACCTGGACATTGTTGTGGCAGGCAAGAAGCAAAAAAAAAAAAAGACATCTTCATGAGAGAGAAAAATTGATACCTGGGAATGTCTACAGAAAAAAAAAGTGTGATATATAATGTCAACCACCACACTCACATTGGCAATGGAACTCTCTGCATTTTGAAACCAAAAAAAGTTACAAAAATCCTCTCTGGAGATGAAATAGATAAACCTGAAAAATATCTGGATTAAATCTGATGAAATGATTAAATAAGGAACAAATAGGAAAACTTTTCATAATTTTAACATGTTTTGCTATTTTTATTTATTTATTTATTTTTAGCTTCATCTGAAATTCTTTTGTGAAGTTAAATAATGTAGAGTTTGAAACAACCCACCATTACTCCATTTCCCAAATTTCTCATTAAGCTAAATAGTGAAACATGTTAGATTTATAAAACTTTTCTGACTTGTTCTTTATTTAATTATGAAAATATATATATATATATATATATATATATATAAGGAAAGTTCTTGTGATTTGGAGAACATTAAATTTATTTGAAAACTGCAAAAATCTTCTCTTCCAATCAACTATGTAGATAGATAAACTTAAACATGTCTATGATTGTTTGTTTGTATGTATGTATGTGGCTGAGTGGTTAGAACATTCGCTTTCTGACCATGAGATCTGGATTCGAATCTCACCCCAGTTGATTTGTCAGGATAACTTTCTGATGTTATTGGTCTGGAGGGGGCAATCCCAGCATGCAGCACCTTTGGAAAGTGCCTGAAAACCATACCACAGGTTGACCCAAGTGTTGTGAGTGAAATTGAGTAGACAGAACACGTGGGGGGTCGTCAATAGCTGTGCTAACATAAAGTCACTGACTGAGGGTTTGAGCGTGCTGGCCTTGTTCAGATTGTTGATCACACTAGATAACACGCTCTCTCCCAGAAACTGTAACTAAAGTCTGCTCAGTATAGTTGCAGTATAAACTATATGGGTGTTGAACAAACACAAATGTGCCTGAGTAAGTGTCTGCAATAAGGATTGGCTAGCCGCCCTAGTTCACGGGTATCCTCGAATATCAGTGGCCAGCTATTATTATGTATGTGTGTGTATCTATGATTGTGTATGTCTATGACTATGTGTGTGTGTGTGTGTGTCTATGTCTATGATTTATTTGTCTATATGTCTATGTGTGTATGTTGTTAAATGTATATGTGTTCTATTTATGCATGATATAATATTTACTTCTCCCTCCACCCATGCACCCAGTTTTTCTTCTTTTTTTTTTTTTTTTCTTTTTAAAAAAAATCATGTTTGACAAAAAAATTCTTGTTTCGTTTTTTTTTTCTGTGTTGAAAATCACATTCTTTTCTTTGTTTAAAATTAAATTTAAAAGTTTTTTGTCGCTTTAAAAAAATTATTTCGCATTTTAAAGAAATCACACCTGCCACTATAAAATCTGAACCATTCAAATGTCTTTAATCATTAAATTTGTATATAAGTTAAAAAAAAAAAAAAAAGACAAAAGAAAAAATACATTAATGTGAATTATGAATAAAAGCAAGTTAGCTTAAAATTTAAATAAAGTAATTTTTTAAAATCAAAATAAAAGCCTTATATTTAAATTTAAAAAAAGGTGAATTATTTTAAAAAATTGTTTGGTATCTTAAAATGTTACATAATATTTTAAAGATAATTTTAAAATGTTTGAATACATAAGGAAAATATATATTTCATTTATCAACATTTTTTTTTCTATTCATACTACATTTCACAGAACACACAGGTACTACACCGTTCCTGTATTTCTCTACCCCCTATTACTGGTCGTAAGTAACACATGGTCAGTTTCATATGAGATGCCTATATGCATACATATAGGCCAAGAGCAAAAACTGCTCAGTCCCTGAAACTGTCTGAAAACCATAATCTTCTTGCTTTAGGTCAGTAGTTTGAAGGTGTTGTCACAGGGCCGAAATTCCTTTAAAAAAAGGCTTCTCTAATTATTTTGCTATGGACTGCCTAAAAGCAGATGATGCTGATGTCTTACGCCATAGTATGGGAATGTGGCAGAGGTAAAGAACAGATACTACACTTTGATACCAATTGAAAAGCTGGGCAAATGCATTCTGATTCAATGCAAAAATGCTAGGAAGTGACACTTTTTTCTAGGCAGAGGATCAGGGAGTAAAACTTTGATTTTAGGCAGAGTATATTGATATGGTACTCTGATTTAAGCCATAAATACCAAGGACTAACACTTTGATCCCAGACAGAGCACACAGATACTCTGTTCCAAGAACCCAAGTGCCAAACCATCATTTTTCACATATACTATACTAGCTAAAAATTAAAAAGCTAAAACATATTGAATACTAAGACATAAAAATGTTGAATGCTAATATATAAAAAATGTTGACTGTTAAGACAAAAAATGTTAAATGTTAAGATATAAAAAATGTTGAATGCTAAGAGATAAAAAAAAACATTGAATGGTAAAACGTAAAATGTTGAATACTAAGAGATAAAAACCATTGAATGGTAAAACAAAATGTTGAATACTAAGAGATAAAAACCATTGAATGGTAAAACATAAAATGTTGAATGCTAAGAGATAAAAACCATTGAATGGTAAAGTATAAAATGTTGAATGCCAAGAGATAAAAAACATGTTGAATGGTAAGACATAAAAATGTTGAATGCTAAGATGTAAAAAATGCTGAATGTCAAGATATAAAAAAATGTTGAATGGTAAAACATAAAATTGTTGAGTGCTAAAACAAAAACATTGGTGAATGTTAACAGATAAAAAACGTTGAATCTAAGAGATAAAAAATTGTCAAATTTTAAACGATAAAAAAGCCGAATGTTAACAAATGTTAAGACAAAAAATATTGAATGCTATGACAAATTTTCAAGATAGAACTAAATGTCAATAAATAGAAATATTTTTTAAATCAAATTTAAAAAAACAATTAGAAATAGATTTAATATTTATCAGTATTCTCATTTTTACACCTTCAAATTAAAATTTTTCTCTCCAAAAATTAAATGCATTATTTAAAATTGTATATAATGAAGTTGGACTCAATGTTTTGAAATTGAAAATAAAATGCTAAAACTCCATGAGTAAAATATAGTTTTTAATTATCTCTGAAATGTCAGTTTTTTTTTCTTTTCATTTCCAGAAAGGAAATATAATTTCTGAAAATATATTTAAAGAAATGAATTCTTTAAAATTCATTTAAATAAAAAATAACTTTAAAAAGATGATTTTTTTTTTTTAAGACAAACTGATTATATTGGACTTAAGGCTGAAAATGAATGATTAAAAAAAAGTTAGGCGTCCTCCCTTGTTTGAATTATTGGGGTTTGAGAGGATATAGACGTTTTTGTTTTTAATAAAAATAGTTACATGAGGAGGGTAATCAAAAAGTTTGTCACCTATCTTCCCTTGAAATGTACTGCAATGAAAATAGTACAAATGCTCATGATTGTTGTTATTCTAGTTAAGGATGATAATGCAATTTATAAGACTAGCATAGTACCCATAAAAATGATAGGCTATTCATAGATAAATAATCCTATCATTTTTATGGGCAATGTTAAATATTGTTTTTGTTCTTTTTAAATGAGTTTAATGCATCAATATTATTTAAGAAAAAAAAATCACTGTTATTACTGAGATATCATCATCAGTAACAGCAGTATTTTTAGTGGTGTTGGTAGTAGTAATATTGATATTACCAGCAGCAGACACACACAGACACACAACCTTGCTTTATCCTCTTCCTCTATTTCTGTTTTCTTTTGTATGATAAAACCAACCAACAAACAAATAACATTAGCATTTATAGAACTCAAAAATGTTATATGTTCTGCTGCTGCCACAACTGGTCTGGTGCTCCTGCTATATATATTGTGATTCTTGATAAAATTCAAAGAAGGGTCTGTCATGTTTTCGGCCCTGACATCTTGATTTCAGTCACTTTCCTACCGCTGTTACGTGGCTTCCTCCTGGCTTTTCTATAAATATTTTCATTGCAATTGTTATAATGAGCCTTCTTCCTTGTTACCTTGACCACATGAATTAAAATGTAATGATAAGTTGGCATCTAGGTCTCATTGGTTTACTGTCGAAATACCTAGATAAGTTCAGTTTTAATTGATTCTTTTCTCACCTGTGGAACTCTCCTTCGGTTTCTTGCTTCCCTGTCACTTATCAACCTCAAAAATATAAATGCAACATCAATCGCCATTTTCTGATCTTTTATTACCATTAATCTTCACTAATGTCTTATTTTTTTCCACTCTCAGTAACCCCTTTGATCTTAGTGGCTATATCATCTTCATTGATGTGAAATGATTAATAAAAATAACTTGAGATCAGGTTATAAGTTATGGCAAATGACTTACTCAGAGCAATTTGTTGTAATCAGTTTTTGGCTAGCTTTTTCTTCATCTTTTTGCTGCTTTTTAACATAACTTTTGTAGTCAAATACCTTCCAGTCGTTAAAGAAAGTAGCAAAATAACTTGCTTTATTCATTTTAGACAAATCTTTCATTTGTTTTTCCTTTTTATCACAACCCTCTCAGCTAAAATATGGGTGGTTGGTCAAATGGTTAGTGTCAGCATTCCGAAAATGGGACTTGGGTTCAAATCTCACCATGGTCAATTTGTCAAGGTGGTGACTTCTTGATAAGATTGGCCAGGTGAGATACTCCCGTTGAGAAGACAATATCGGCCAGGTGAGACACTCCCATTGAGAAGTAATTGAAAAACATGCTCTAAGTTGACCCAAATCTTGTGAGTGAAGCTGTATTGGAAGCTGTTAATGATTGCACTAAGTCATAATGGCCGAGGGTTTGAATGTACTCACCTAGTTCAACTACTTATCATGCCAGATTGTTTGTTCTCCCTCTCTCCCATAAATTGTAATTAGGATCTGCTTGGCATAATTGCAGTATAAATCATAGATTGGCTCTGCAGGAAATGTACCTGTGTAGACCTCTGCAACAGGAATTAGCTAGCCACACTCATAAACTCCATAGTCTCCTGAAACTGACAGATGCCTTATACTTTGCAAAAAATACTCTGATCTTTAAAGAAAACAGTATAAGCATTTTAATTATTAATCTTAGGCAAGTCTCTTCTTTATTTTGTCACAACCAACCAAATATCTAAGAGGCTTTTAATGTACCATGATGCAGGAATAGTCTTCATTGGGACTTGAACTTGTATCTCATATCCTGGAAGCTCATCTTTCATAGACAACACCTAAACCAATTTCATTTGTTCTCAAAGACATGTTCTGAACTTGTAGTTTTGGATTGATCATACTTTTACCAGAACATTTTTGTTGATCAATTCTACAGCTTTTGTCAGATATAAAATTCATTATTAGTTTAACATTGATTATATTTTTTATTTATATTCTCTTTTAGTAATACTCTTTTGAAGCTTCTAGTTAAAGTGTCAGTAAAAATGAAATAGTCAACTAACAAAATATGATAGCAATACTTTGCTGATAACAGAATAGGAATTACTTGAACCCTGAAATGAAGCAATTTCACTACGAAATTTTGGCTTGTCTATTTTTTTTCAACTTACTGTTGCTTTCTATTACAACTGTCTGTTTTTTTGTTTATGTTAATCTCTTTGACAGAAGGTATTTGGTTTAGAAATCTGTGAAAAAAAAATATAAGAAGTTACAAGAAAAACAATCTTAAAATTATAAATAAAATTCTTTATCTGAAAACTCACATGAATTAAAACTATTACTAGTTTAAAGCCAAAAAATCTAGCATGAAAATTTCAAGTGAGGAAGTTGCAATATGAGTGTAGATTTGTGCCATGTTTGAGTTTGGGATAGTACTCACCGGCCCTGGATATAGTGTATCATTCTAAGAATCAGTATCATTCAAAGAGGTGTTCAGACAATGGAACTTATAGTTTCCTGTTATGCTTTTACCAAAATATTGTGGATTATCACTTTCACAACCATTGTCAGATATAGAATGCATTATTATTATTAGTTTTTCATTGGTTATATTTTGTATCTCTGTTCTCTTTTGAAGATTATACTTTCTAAAATCAACTGACAAAATATGATAGCAATAATTTGCTGATAGCAATATGAATTATTTGAACTCTGAGATGAAGTAATTTCACAATCCTTTATCTTATTGTTGCTTTCTATTCAAACTTTCAAGTC
>CAHIKZ030005630.1:1620000-1622500 GCA_903632075.3 Acanthosepion pharaonis | reverse complement strand
TTTTGCTATTGTCAACTATATATATATATAATAAAATTTATTACCCCCCCCCTTTTTAAAAAATACAAAAGGAAAAGAAATTAAATTATTAGAAATAATCTTTGAAATAGACTAGGAATTTTGAGTGGCTTCTCAATCAGTGGAACTGGCAGAGTTTTCTGTGGGTTTCTGAAAGAATTTGCTTTTATAATTTTTAACAGGAATCCATCTTCTATTTCTTGCAGCAGCCATTTTGTTTTTTTTGCTTAATGTTTTCCAATCATATTAGCTTTTGGCAACTGACTGAGTGAAGAAGCATTATTATTATTATTATTATTGTAGGGCTTTATATAAACCCCCTCTGCTATTGGTCAGATGACCCAGGTAAGTTATTGCCTTTGGCATGCTTCAAAACTAGACAGAGCTTTAAGCATGGTCGATAACAGATGTGTTGTAACCAACATCCAGATTCATACACTTGTTGAATGAAAACTCTACAATGAGGAAGAAAAAATATTCTTTACGTGTTATTGTATGGTCCCTCTTATGCGTAGTTGTCCCTTAACAAAATGAGAAAGAAACATTAAATCTGGGAATTTTTTCTTATTTCTGAAGTGTTTTTTCTTTTTAATTTTCCACTTTGTCCAGAAAGAGCAATTTCAGGATTAATGAAATCAAGTGTGTACAAATCCGGAAGGATCAGTGACTTACAATTCTATAGTAGCACTAAACAATTTTTTTAAAATTATTTCTGAAAAATTACCAACATAAATAAAAATCAAGAACAGGAACTTGTACATAAAAATAATAAAATATATTCAAAAGGAATTTAAAAAAAAAATCATCATACTGAGTTTGTATATACACACACATTTTGAAGTTAGAAGAAAAATCATCCTTAAATAAAACGAACAAAAAATAATAATTAAGAAAGAGAAAAAAATATATTCAAAATAAAAAATAGCAACAATGACCAAGGAAGCTAGGTGTGGGGTTCTGGGGTTATGCCTGGCTGCTTAGTGCAGAAGAATGTTACCTCACATTTGTATGCGGTTCTATAAATAACAACTCCAGAGAGAAGTGAAGCAGACTCTCAGACATAAATGAAAATGTAAGGTGCCATATTTCAGACTAGGTTTCTGAGAGCCACAGGACACACATTGACCAAGAGTAATTAATGAAGTCAGGAGCTGAATAAAATGTAATAAGTAATGAAAGTGTTAAGTTTCATGTCATCATTTAGTCAGCATCCTGATTTTATTACTTATACTTATATGTATTTGCCTTGCTGAATTTTATGGATCAAGATTTTTTTGATAACCAGAAAATTAAAAGAAAAAAAACAAAAACAAAGTACTGTTTACCTTCATTTAAAAAAATAATTTCAGCATTTATAACATAACCAACTCCCAAGAGGATGCTTCCCCAATCACTTCTATTTTAACCTGTTCAAGCCTAGAAATAACTGTTATCTTCCCCATAAACCGTGCCTCTTACTGTGTAACCCTGTACCTGCTTTGTGGAACTGACTCCCAAGAGGATGCTTCCTCGATCACTAAAATCTTAACCCGTTCAAGTCTAGGGTCAACTGTTATCTTTTCCACAAATCCCCATAAACTGTGCCTCTTACTCTGTATCCCTGTACCTGCTTTGTGGAACCAACTCCCAAGAGGATGCTTCCCTAATCACTTCAATTTTAACCTGTTCAAGTCTAGGGTTAGCTGTTATCTTTCCCACATATCCCCATAAACTGTGCCTCTTACTCTGTAACTCTCTACAATCCCTTGTACAATCATTTTAAAAAAAAGGAAAAATTTCTTTCTCTAATTACCACTGAAAGAAAAGGATAACTCGAATCAAAATAGTTTCTTTCTAATCAAGTTTATAAGAAAACATTTTTTTAGCATCAATTCAGTATTCAAAAACTAAGAACACAAAAACTAAAAAGGAAAAAAATAAAGAGAATCACTTTTAGTACTAACCAATAACTAAAGTACTAGTCATAGCTTATCAGAACTCCTACTTGGCAACAAAAATGTAAGTGCTCACTTGACATCCACCATTCAGATGATACAAACTGGCTTATTTTTAGTTTGGATCCATGTATCTATATTCAAAACTAAAAAGAATAATTCAAAAGTCAGGAAAAACATTCTCTGACCAATGAGAAAAGATTCAGCTTCAAGTAACAATTCATTTTTAAACCACTCTAACACTTAGATAAACTACCATTGATTCACTTTCAGGGTTAGAAAGCTCATCTGAGCTACCCCAGTCATTTGCCTTATTTTGGTTGGGTATTCACCAAAGATACCTACCCACTGATGCCCAAGGTAGCCACAGAGGTACTATGAATCTGATGTTAACCAGCCTACTATGTATACTAAGAGGAGGCATGGTAGAGTAATGGATAGCGGCTTGGATTGAATCGGAGAGCCGAGTTCAAATTCCATTCGAATCCATTACATTCACTTATGTGCTAATACCATTGGGAAAGGTATGAATCCTCTTCTTCTCCCTC
>CAHIKZ030005630.1:1602500-1615000 GCA_903632075.3 Acanthosepion pharaonis | reverse complement strand
GTGCAGATAGTATCCATGAAGTTTGATTGATTTTTTTTTTCATTTTTTTTTTACAGTTTATCAACCTTTTGCAGGCGATTCAAATCCAGAAAATATTTTTAGATTATTTACACTATTCACATTGTTCAAACTGTTGTCCTCATCTTTGTTGTCATATCCACAACATTTCAGCCATTGTACGCACTGGCCTTCAGCAGGTTATTGGAATTTTTAAATGGGGAATACAACGGCTGAAATGTGAATATGACAACACGGATGAAGACAACAGTCTAAACAATGTAAATAGTTACAATACCTCATCTCAAAAATATAGACATTTTTAGATTGTAAGAATTTTTGGAAGATAATAATGATTTACTGATACAAGTCCTACTAATTAACCCATAGCTGGGGGGGAGAAGAGGTTGATTTATACCTTTCCCAAAGGTATTTACACATAAGTGAATATAATGAACCGACTAGAATTATAACTCGGATTTCTTATTTTCAACTCCAAGCCATTATCCATTACACTGCCTGCACATCCAATGTTACAGCACCTGGTATTCCCAAATGGTTACCCACCTAGGTATTGACCAGGCTCAACATTGCTTGATTGCGGTGATCATCTGAGAACCAGTGTTTCAATGTGATATGGCTGTATGTACTTCTCCCTCCTCTTCCTGGATGGCAAAAACGTGTCGGTGGGCAGCTGAGGACGTGGGTTAGCACAATCAAGGATGACCTAGCAGTACTATCAGGTCCACAAGTAGTTGGTCTTTGACGATGGAATCGCGATTGGCTCGCCATTTCGTGTGACCTGGCTCAGGATCAGCGAGCGTGGGCAGCGATGCTCCGTGATGCTGTACTTGCTCGGGAGGAAGCCGGTTCAACCCGACCAGGGTGAAAACTGATACAAGTCAAGATATGGCTGTAAGCCATAAAGTCTGAGGTAAAGTAGTCTTTTAAATTAGTTTTCTTGGAAACTCAACTCAAGAATTTAAGTCCTTTTTTACAAGTACAGTGTAACCCAGATATAAGAGATCCGGATATAAGAGAAACCCGGATATAAGAGAGATTTTCTCTGGTCCCAAATCTGAGCCTGTGTTAATGTATATAAATTAGACCAAACCCGGATATAAGAGAAAACCGGATATAAGAGACTTCTTCTCCGGTCCCGACAACTCTCTTGGTTACACTGTATATTAAATTTGTGGTGAGATTCCTTCTTGATGTATTATACAATTATTTCACATATTAAAGCATATATATTAAATTATAATTGTGTTCTTTTTATATATATATATATATATATATATATATATATATGTTAGAATTTATTAATATAGTTAATTATAGATATATGTTATAATTATAATCTTATATGTTGTTATATTCCCAAACCAAATTCAGAGCCTTCTCACTCCTGTTGAAGGAACCCCTTCTGTATTGCCATTCACCACTTCCAATACTGGGCCATGTAGGGTCAAGATATCAAGTTAGAATATTGTGACATCTTGTCTTTGGCCACCCTCTAATTCTTTTCTACTACCTTGGTATCCATTCTGGCACTCTAATAGTCCACCTGTTGTCTCAGTGACTAGAGATATAGCTAACCCATTATTATTATTATTGATATTATTTCATATTGTAAAGCAAGTATATTAAATTTTTGGGTGAGTTTCCCTCTTGATGAACAATTATGTTCATATATATATATATATATATTATGAAATGGACAAAGTCCAACAATTATTTAAGACATTTTTTTTATGTTTATACGTTCTTTACTTAAATATTTGTATCTATAAAAAGAACATATAAACATTAAAAAATGTCTTAAATATGTATAAATATAACATGTATTATTAATGGAAATGAAATCTTAGGTTATTCCTGGTAAAAAAAAAATAGTTGCTCATTAAATAAAAACACTACACATAAAATTTTAGAAGTATAATAAATTAATTATAAAAATTGATATATTATTTTATTAATGTCCATTAATTTAGCATTTCATTTCAGAGATGAGTCATTTCGAACTATTGTTCTGATCTTGGTTAACATGGATGTTATTATAGAGACATTTCGACTAAGTATGCTCTGGTCATCATCAGGTGTCAATTGATTAGCTGGTATGGGACATCTTGATTATTGTGATAATTTGTCCCTGTGATCTTAGTTCTTGATCATTTTTGCTGAATTAGTACTTCACTACCTGATCCAGGGATTGAATTCACAACCACTTGATGACGGTAACACATGTATAATAAAATCCTACCTCCACTACATTGCCGTCTAGACACCTGATGATGACTAGAGAGTACTTTGTCAAAACGTTGTGTCTCTAATAACATATATATATATATATATCAACCAAGATGAAAACAATAGTTCAAAATAATACAAGTATATACGATCCATTAAATCTGAGGTTTTTTTCTTTTACACATGAAAAAAATCAGCCTGTAGTTGAAATTTATTCATTTAAACAGTAGAGAATTTCCATAAGGCCTTTGGAGGCTTTTCATAAATTTGCAAAGAAAATAATATATTTCAAGTTTTCACACATGCAGTCATAACTTTCTACAAAGGCCTATCGCCTGGTCTACACTCTTTCCTGGTCTTCTGAACAGGAGTTGGGGTTTATGCTTACTTTTAAAGTCTACGTCAATTCTATACTTCTAAAAATCTGGCTTAACCCTGCAATTTTATTTACTATTCATTTTATTTTTTTTTTTTTTTCCTTCAAAAGGTGTAGTTAAGTTTGCCTATCATTCAGTTCACACTCCTCCTGAGTCTTTCAAACAGGAGTAGAGGTTTATCCCTTGTTTCCTGTTTAGGATTGGGTTCCCAGTTCCTTCTAAAGTCTTCTCATTCTCTTTCACTCCCAGTAGCCCTTTGCATCTTAGTGGCATTATCACCTTGCTTGGGGTGAATAGATGAGTAGAGGTTTATCCCTTGTTTCCTGTTTAGGATTGGGTTTCTGGTTCCTTCTAAATTCTTCTCATTCTCTTTCACTCCCAGTAGCCCCTTGCATCTTAGTGGCATTATTGCCATGCTTGAGATAAAATAATTTAAAAACAGAAAAAAAGATACATGCAAAAAAGTCATTGAGCATTGTTTCTTGTTTTTTTTTTTTTTTTTTGGTGGGAGGGGTGGTGATGATGGAATTAGAAATGATTGTCTAAATATACATCTGATCTTTGATCAAAATTTAGAATGAGCAAGAGATTTCATTCGGAGGGTTTTACCAGCCTAAACTTTGCTTTAATAAATTATTAAAAACTTTGTTAATTGAGCAAATGTATCCAAGGGTTAATCATAAACATATTTTGAGAAATATTGCACGCAAAAAAACATGTACACATTTTAAATAGTGGTAATAATTAAAAATTTCAGAATAACAAATACTGAAAATAACTGACGAAGGTGAGCATATGTTTAAATTAATTTAAAAAGCTAATAATTAATCTACATTATAACAATCTGATTTCTTGATGTTTATGCATTATTTTTTTTTACTGTAAAAAAGCAAAAGCAACACATTATAGTGCAATTTTTTTTTAGCACAACACCATTAAAATGTTCTGACTTGGAGAATATGGTAATTTCCAACCAAATCTACCAATAATACTTAATTAAGTATAAATTGAAGAAATAAAAATATTTTCAAGAGAAATAACTCAAGGTCTATTAACTGCCAATTACAAAGTTGTTTCACTTATTTTGATAAGAAAAATGACAAAAATAAATGGAAGAATCTTTGTCATGTCTGCATCCTTTTCTGTCAGTCATAATGGCATACTAGTAGCAATACTATAATTATAATAATAATTATTGATAGTTACTAATTACAAATAATTAAAATATTAATGCTGTAAGAAGCTGTTTGATATTGAGCAGAGATCACCAAGGACAGCATTTAAGTAATTAATTGATAATTTGAAAGAAAAATGAAACTAAATGATAATAATATTGAAACTTTATACACATGCATTTAAATTAATTTAAATGAGTTAATAAAAAGAAATTCATATCATAGGTGATAATTACATAAATCAAGAAAAATTAAAAATGTATACACATCCCAACACACACACATACATACACACACACACACACACACACACACACATATATATATATATATATATATATATATATAAATAGTTAAGTAACGAAAATCTTGGTAATCTGTATGGATCTGTTTTTATCTAAATTGCTAAAGCTATACCACCCCTCTTCTTCCTTCAAAAACCCTATAAACATCTCTTATCTCTTTACTTCCTCCTTTTTTCTTTTTTTTTCCTTTTTCCATATCATTTCCATTGAGTTGACCGATTAAATAGGCCAATGTCAGATCCTTCTCGCCTCCTTCCTCAATATTAAGTTTTATAATAAAAAGAAATATAAAAATAAATTTTAAAACTCTCTCTTCCCTCTCTAAATTTGACCATATTTCTCACACCATTCCCCACCACCTTCTATGTCAACTTATATAAGCTTAATACTGCCCGTCAAAAGTGTAAATTTTAAATTCATTTTCCGTATCACCTTTTGAAAGTGAAGTTTGAAGATCCAGAGAAAAATAAAATTCTCTGGTGAAATAAATTATTACAAATGGAGCCTTAAAGTGGTCTGTTTTTCTTTAAATTAAATTATATTAATAAATATACACTTACCTACATTTGAAATGCAACTTAATGTTTTGTGGTTCTATTTTAAGTTGCACTTCGAATGTAGGTATATTTGTATTTATTAATATATACTTCTTAGTTCTGTCTAACCATATTGAGCAGTTTTGTTTATACCTTATATTAAACTGAGTAAATATTTATTCATTTACCTGTGTATGCACACTAATTCATGTATATATGGTTGCTGATATCTAGTTATTTGGTTTATATCCACATTTATACCTACCTATATATATATATATATATAGGTTTCATGTGTTTGCGATCATCAGACAAACTGATTTATTTTTTAAAATTTGAAGCTATTTATGTTGGTTTTTGTTTGGTGTTTAGAAGAATTCTCCCACACAATTCTCCATGGACACAGAGGAGAATTCTCAATCCACCACTACCACCATCACCAAACATAATCAAATAAAAACCAACATAAATAGCTTCAAATTTAAAAAAAATAAATCAGTTTGATGATTACAAAAGTGTTTAACCCAGGGTCACAAACTCATATCCATACAACTAAATATGTTAGCTCTATCACTTATATTGAGCACTTTTCAATAAGTACCATGCATATATCATATATAAATAATATATATAATAAATTGCATATATATATATATATATATATATATATATAGACTCTTTGCAAAAAGTGAATTGAGTCACTGTTGGTCACTGTGTGTGTTTCTAAAAATAAATACACTAAAATTCACCTTCATCCCTGCCGTGCGCTGACGGCTTAGTGGTAGAATCTTCGACTGACACCAATTCAGTCGGGTTTCGATCCTAGCTAGAGGCAACTGGATGTCTAAACACACTGATGAGCTGTGAAACAGCGAAACAGTCTGTCTGTGGATGACCTTATATATATATATATATATATATATATATATATATATAAAACTGTGTGTCCACTCCTCACTCCGTAGTAATAGTCAACTAAACTAAATTGCCCCATGTGGAAGCACATTGTTATCAGGGAAGAATCAAGGAGGCACCATTGTTAAGTTGAACTTACAGCATCTGTTGGCCTTAAACGGGCTTTTTCTGATCAGCCACCCAAATACTGGCCAGGTTCATTGCTACTTAACTGATAAAACAAGAGTTGGTGCTTACAGTGTTATTTGACTGTAAGCTAAATTTCTTAGTTCTGATAGTCCAAATCTTCTCACCTAGGACTCACCATGTCACATCCATAGAACTGACTCATCCATATTGCCTTCATATTCCATTGATAAGGAGGAAGTTCCTCTCAGACAACAATTTTCCCAGAACTGCTACACTGTGGAACAGGCTCCCAAAAGGATACTCCTTCAATGGCTACAATCTTAAAATCTTCAAGTCTAGTGTCAACTGTTATCTATGCTACATATCCTCATAATATACAACTTTTTCTCTCTCTCCTTGTGTACTGTTACAATAATCTCATTCAATAACTCTACTTTGCACTTGGGCCTTGTAGTGGATGAAAAATAGTATAAAAAAATGGAAACAAAAAATGGGATGTAATATCACCGCAAGAACTTTCATGTGTTTGTATGTTTTTTTTCTCCTTGCATTATATATCCTACATATCCTTATAATCTACAATTTTACAATTCTTATATCCATAAAACAAACCCATTCAGTAACCCTCTACCTTGAGTGGCTCTTCAAGTCTAAGGTCAACTTTTACCTATCCTACGTATGCTCATAATATACAATTCTTAAATCTATAAAACGATGTCATTCAGTAACCCTCTACTTTGAGTGGCTCTTGGGTCTTGTATTGTATGAACAATAACACAAAAAATATCTGTCCCGAAGATACCAGTTGGATTGATATGTAAATGGAAATCCATTTGTCTCATTAAGTTGATTTGGATATACAAATTAATGACAGTTCACAGAATTGGTTCTAATTGGGAAATTTTTTAAAAATACGGATTGCTTAAATTGCTTCCACCTCTAATCTCAGGCACAACAATCATGCAACGTGGAATAGTTGCATACCAATGTATTGGTTTTATACGGTCTTCATATTGAAGTATGTGTATGTGGTCCACTCTTGAGATTTCAAAGAATTGCCTAAAAATTGCATGTTTTTTTTGTTTTTTGTTTTTTAAACTAATATACTCACTCACTTCAAGCTAGAGAGATGTTCTCTTCCTGAAGCATTTTATATTTTCAGTAATAATAATGAAATAGATTAACTATTACAGCATAAGTTTCCTTTAAATTTTATCTCTTTTTGCCTAATCTACCTTGCTGGCCAATGGTAATCTGAGTACTGTCTGATATTAAATTTTCAGTAACACCTCTCCCCAAAAATTGGACGCCATGCACTAATTGATTAAATAGTCTCAGCATTCTAGCTCAATAGGAGTTAATTAAACCAAAGAAGGTATGAAATTATAATTATTATTTGTAATAAAATAATTCCCTTAACTTATATATAAATCTGCACTTGACCAAAGATGCATTCCAAAAGCTAAGCGGTGTATTAAGAGACAGGAGAATTTTTTTGGTAATAAAGAAAAAAAGCACTGTCCACCTTTACAGTAGTGAATGTTGGACAGTCTCCTCAAAGATGAAGAGAAGACTCAAGGCAATGGTTCTACAGAAGGATGCTAAGGATATCTTGGACCAAGCATGTGAGCAATGATGAGGTTTTGGATAGGATGCAAATGAGGAGAAAGCTTATGCTTAACATCAAAAAGAAGCAGCTGAAGTTTCTTGGACACATACTGAGAAAAGAGGGCTTGTAGAATTTGATATTCACAGGTCAAATAGAGAGACAAGGGAAGGCAACGCATGACATACCTAGCAGGCTTGAGCAGTTTATATGACAGAACATAGCCTGGGGGAAGTAGCAGGGAGACAAAACTTACTGAGAGCTACAAGGGATAAGGAGAAGTGGAGAGCCATGATTGACTACATCCTGAAAAGACATGGCACATAAAAGAAGACTTGAAGTTTCATGAATTATTTTACATCCTGATTTTGGCGTATTTATTAGTGAATTAAGTTTATTGAGATACACATTGTATTTTTTTTAAAAAAGAAAAAGGTTACTTTTTATGATGACATTTTCTGAAATAATTCTATAAGGACGTAAGATTAAAAATATATATATATATATATATATATATATATATATATATATATATATATATATATATATATGGAGGCACGGTGGAGTAATGGATAGCAGCTTGGATTGAGGAATCCGAGAGCAGAGTTCAAATTCCACTTGAATCCATTACATTCACTTACATGCTAATACCCTAGAGAAAGGTATGAATCCTCTTCTCCCCACCCCCAGCTATGGTTAAGTAGCAGGACAGACCGGATACTATAGCCTTGGATGGCAACTGGTCTACCGCAGAAAGAAATGTCAACCTACTGCAGGAAAAATCTGCCTCGTCAGTCATGTATCGAAAGATACATGATCGCCTAAGTGTGTATCATATATAGCACATAATTGACTGAGATATATATATATATATATATATATATATAATCAATTAAAAATAAACAACTGACAAATTAACTGTTAAAAAAACGGTTATATAATTAAAAATTGCTCAATGCAAATGCAAATTCAAATACTGAAAATGCAGAGGAAGGGCTAGAAAATAACCATGAAAAAGTGTATATTGAGTCCACAGAAGGAATGTTTAAATTGCAGGATTACAACCATAAAACATCATACAAACTGGCAAAATATAGGAGCAGCACATGATTTGCTAGTTATATATGGGAAATAAAAGAAAATAATGTCCTATTTTTGAGTGGGACATGCTGAAGAAAACCTGTGCAATTTGTTTTGGGAATAGAATGTGCTAATTGAGTCATGAGGAAAAATTGGCAATTATGAAATTATAATTATATTTGAATTTATAATTATGAATTATATAAATACCCTGATCAGCATAAAATGCTAAATGAAAGATCAGCATGTAAGCATATTAGAAAATTCCTCCTGGTAGAAATACTTATATTCATAAAGCATTTTAAAAATTCTTTTTCCTTTTCTATCTTTCTTCATCACCAGCATTAGGTCTATATATGTGAATATTTTAGGATGGAGGTAGAACGGAAAGTTTAATTCATTGCCTGAAAATACCAGAGGTGGTGATACTGTGGTAGCAGTAAGGTTGGTTATCCTGTAAAATTTTATACATTAGTTCAAAGATACCTTTCAAAATACATAAAAATGACTAGAATTTAACTTATTTTTTAAGGCCAGTAGAATTTTTGCCTAAAAAGTGCTCAGTAGATTATGAGAGGAACAAAATTCAATAAATTTTATCAAATGCAATATGTCTATTGAACATTTATTGAGTTATTGAATACATATATATATATATATATATATATATATATTCACTTGTATGGATATTAATTTGTAACCTCAGGTTTCACGCTTTTGTGATCATAGAGCTTGATGATTGCAAAAGTGTGAAACCCAGGGTTATAAACTAATATCCATACAACTGAATATATTAGCTCTATCAAAGACATTGAGCACTTTCCACTAAGTACCACACACACACACACACATATATGTGTGTGTTTGATAAAAATATAGTTTTAAGGTATGCTATATTTATGGGTAAAATTTAACAGTATCAGAGAGTGTATGTAAACATAAAGGTGGACATTGAGATCGACACAGAGTATCCAGAACATTGCATTTAAGCCTGAAACAGACTGTCGCCACTCAGCATTGACCTTAGTGTCCACTTTTATTTTCATTTACATATATATCCATACCATAAAAAATCTAATGAAAATGTTCAAGTACTTTTGTAATATCATTGATCCTATTTTCTCCATTAGTAATTTAGCATTTTTATCTTTATAACTAACACTATTATTGCATCTAGAAAAGAGTTCTGATTTTTAAATCACTAAAAGTAAGGATATTCAAAGAAAGCTTACACGACCTGTACTGGCAGAAAATGATGGCCATGAGGGGGTTGGCGGGGGCAGTCCACCCTAGGCTGTACTTTTGTTTCTACTGCAGGCTATATAAGCCTGTATTGAAATAAAAGTGATTTTAATGTCGGGGACAGTACTCAGAGTTGAAGGAACTTTTCAATGATGAATAACTTAAAATATGACTTATATAACCAATCTACTGTCTATAGATTGACAATTGACAGATGAAATAGTTTTTGACGATGTCATTTGCCAACAAAAAAGCAAGAAAAGTTACTTTATAGAAAGTTGTAATTTTAATTTCAGAAATAAAGATGTTCCTAAATGGTACACAAACTAGTTTTATAACTTTAAGAGAGAGTCACTGTTCAACATGTACTTTTGTAGGGGGCCAGCTGTGGCAAACTCAAGGGCTGCCTGGGTGGCACACACCCTAACTATGCCACTGGCATTGTTTATACTTACTGTATAGGTACTCTTGGAATTTTCTTATCTGTACAATTGAACAGTTGTTTTTTATCTATACAATTAACTCAATTGTCACATGTAAGAAAGAATTAATTATCCACCTATCAATAAATCTGTAGACTAATGTTGCAAAAAGGATTTATTTTATACCACAAGTATTTTGTTTTCAATATAATTTTATTCCTTGTCAGTGCACTTTACTTATTAATTGCACATACTGGAGATTATATAATGAATAATATATATAATATAAATAGCAGTAGAATTATGTCTGTGTGCATTTGATATATATAGGAATTGATTTTTCATTTATTAACATTTTAATTTATTGGCTAAATGTTATTTTTAATGTTTAACCATATTTGAGTAGATGCTCTGTTTTATTTATTTATTTATTTATTTCCATCTACCAGCCTGAATATCTGAGAAATCTTATTAGAAAAATATATACTCTCCAGTGTATATATATATATATATATATATATATATATATATATATATATACTATATTAAAATTTGCTATATTTATAAGGGGAGAGTGCTCAATATCAGAGATATTGATCTGAACATTGCATGAAACTGAGTCACAATTCAATGCTGATTCTTATGTCCACATTGTCTGTGTGTCTGTATTTCCTTCTCTCTCTTTCATATATATATATATAAAGAAATATAGTTTTAAGATGTGCTATATTTATAGGATAAAGTGCTCAATATCAGAGATAGAGCATCTGTAAATATAAATATAAAAGTGAACATTGAAGTCAACACTCTGTGTGACAGGCTGTTTCATGCTAGACACAATGTTGTGTCGAGCATGAAACAGCCTGTCACTTCTGAGTTTTTAACTTCAATGTTCACTTTTATATTTATATATATATATATATATATATATATGATATAATGGAAGTTCCCCCCTCAAAAGAATATGATTGGCTGGCGTCCGTCATAAATACAGATGGACATGTAGGTACAACAGGGTTTAAGTCTATGATGACGCCCATTGGACTATGCCATTGGCTATCCTATTGGTCTACACCAATTGCATATTACTAAGCATATTACCTGCAACTACGACGAGTACCGGTCGATTACTGCTACCGTGTACTACTTGTTTACAGTAGCCAAACCACTTAGCTACTTTGATCAAATATATCCCTTTCCAAGACATATCTATATATATATATATATATATATATATATAGCATAATGAGAAGCCACGTATACTTTCTTAATATGTATATATAGAAAAAACAACTAAAAAGTTGCAAATTAAAAAAATAATAATGTTTTTTTTATGAAAGTATTTATATTTGATATTTCAGATCAACCTCGATCTTTCTTCGAAGAAAGATCGAGGTCGATCTGAATATATATTTTATCCCTCACTGCTAGCATAACTCTGAGTTTCATGCATGATGCATTCTTCAGGTACTGAGTTTGAACTGACTGTTGTACAATTTGAATTATAATCTTTGATTATCACATTGTTGGCATAGTTATATATCAATCAGGTTTGCAGAAACTGGAAAAAGAACTATCTCATCCAATTATAACCTGTTTACATCCATCTTTGTACAATAAGTGAGCAGTCATCATTTATCTAATTATATAATTGAAAATTATATTGTTTTAAGCTAATATTTATAGTTTTTATATATTTATAATCTCCACTCACTAACCAAACCAGCCTGAAAATACAAGCAGTGGAACTGCGGTAGTGTGGTGTGTTAATTATATCTTTTTAAGATAAACTTTCTCATCTATCTATATCTATCAATGGGCGCATGGCTGAGTGGTTAGAATGTTTGCTTTCTGACCATGAGACCTAGGTTCAAATTTCATCATGGTCGATTTATCAGGAAGTCGACTTCTTCATATTATTGGTCTGGAGGGGGTGAACCAGCATGCGGCACATTTGGAAAGTGCCTGAAAACCATACTTGTGAGTGAAATTGAGTAGATGGAACCCTTGGCGTCAATTGCTAGCACAAAGTCACAAGTCATTGTGACTGAGGGCTTGAGTGTGCTGGCCTTGTTCAGATTGTTGATCACACTAGATAACACGCTCTCTCCCAGAAACTGTAACTAAGGTCTGCTCAGCATAGTTGCAGTATAAAACACAAGTTGGCTCTGTGGGTGTTGAACAAACACAAATGTGCCTGAGCGAGTGTCTACAATAGGGATTGGCTAGCTACCCTAATAGACAAGTATCTTCAAATACGAGTGGCCAGCTATTATCTATCTATCTATCGATACACACAGGGTGTGTATACTTTTACAAACTTTAGGGGTATGTTGCTCACACCAAAACAAAGACAAAAGTTCATATAAACATGTGTCTGCAAATCCTTCATTTCTGAATTATTAAGTTTAAAGAAAGTTTATGTTAGATGACGCTGTTTTGCCATATAGACTAAATTACATTTGT
>CAHIKZ030005630.1:1580000-1597500 GCA_903632075.3 Acanthosepion pharaonis | reverse complement strand
TATTTTCACTCCATTTAAAGAATTCCCAACATCATCCTGGAACTTGCTTGCTACAGTCTTGGTAGCAGTACTCGACTTTGTTTTGCTCTGTTTCGAGACGTTTCCGCCATTTGCAGCGACAGAGTGGCGCTTCTTACGATCGGCCGGGCTTGATTTTGGTTTCGGGAACATCGGCAAAGGTGGGGGTGGTGGTGGTGGAGGCTTGTCTCCGAACGGGAAACCAGCTGATAAGAAGTGCTTGCCAGCCCCACACTCCAGGGCACTGAACCTGCTCTTAGTCCCACCTCCATCGTTTTCTCTTGAGCTTCCTTCCCTGGCAGTGTTGTCAAGGGGTTTAGCAATGCTTTGCAGTACAGGTGTGATGTCGATTGTACGGATCACATCATCAATTGACTTACGATTGCTTGACCGGTGGTCCAACGTCCGAATTTCAGATTTTCGGGGATAAGGCTGAGCGAAGGCGCAATCACCACCCATTGCTCCTCCTCCTCCACCTCCACCTCCTGATCCATTGTTAGCCCCACTGTTCCCGACCAGTGGGCTAGAGGCTGGGCCACTATCAGTGTTCCTGTTAGAACGATGGTGATGATGATGATAATAATGAGAACTGTTGTTGTTGTGATGGCCCGAGTTATTGTTGCTACTGCTACTTGTTTTGTTGTGATTATGGCTATTATGACCATTGTTGTTATTGTTATGTTGTTGGTCCTGTTTTTGGTGTAGATGTTGTTGGGAATGTTGCTGCTGCTGTTGATTTTGAGTATGCAGGTGCTGGGCCTGGGAGTGTTGGTGCTGCTGTTGGCTTTGAGCATGCAGGTGCTGGGCCTGTGATTGTTGATGTTGGCTTTGAGTATGCAGGTGCTGGGCTTGTGGTTGTTGGTGTTGCTGTTGGCTTTGAGTATGTAGGTGCTGGGCCTGGGGTTGTTGGTGTTGTTGTTGCTGTTGCTGCTGCTGCTGTTGCTGCTGGTTTGCAACCAGGGAGACCGTGTTTGACGATGATGAAGACGACGACGTTGATGATGTAGAAGATGATGAAGGCTTGCAATAACTATTCTCATCATGTTCCATCGACTGACGCGGGACATCAGAGTATCTTTTGAGAATGTTGGACACCAAACTAGCCGTGGTCATTGTCTCACGTCGTGGGAGTGGCATCTGATTTGCATCTGCCGTAACCTGATTGCTCGAATGGGTACCCCCACCACCAGCACCACCACCACCACCAATAGCACCACCAACTCCACCACTACCACCATTACTGCTGCTGCTATTACTACTATTTGCTTGAAAAAGATCCGGATATGGCACGTCATTTTTGATTGGAGGACCACCACCACTATTATTATTATTATTATTGTTGTTATTTAAATTATTATTATTATTATTACTATTATTGCTATTATTGTTGCAGATGTCAGTCGTCGTGGTGGCGGTGGGGGTGGTGGCTATTGTGCTAGTGGAGTTGCCGGAAGAGGAGATTTCCTTCGTTCTCTTCTTCTCCCCTGTTTCTGAACAGATTGAGAACAAAGAGATATCAGAGGTTAATGAATTGGATCGGTCTTGTAGCATTCCAATGCTAATCCTCGACGGGGATGATCCTGAAGAGACAGGAGTGCCAGGACTCTGCAGACGCCCATTGAGTAAGTTTGCCGGATGGTGAAAATTCCAGAAGTTACGTTCTGAATGGCTATCCTCTGCGTGTTCTACAGAAAGTAGCCCACCAGCACTGGCACCGGCTACTATTGACAGTGCCAGAGCGCTGGGTGGGGTTATTGCACTGCTGCGTGTAAGGGTTTCCATCTTTCGCATTTCTGGCTGAAGGGCTTTAAGTTCCAGTGGGGGTAAGCTATTTCGGATTCGGAGGGTTGACGGGTTCATACCAAACTCCTGGCTCTGAACAAAGGAGGAGTTGGCCAACTGGTTAGTTGAATCAAATTTAGAAATTCCGGAAGTTTCTGAATGTTCCCGTCCATTGTTATCAGGACTACGACTGTGACATCTAGTAGGGGCAGCAGTAGGGGTTGTGGCGGTTGGGGTATTATTATTATTATTATTATTAAGAGACGATTTACACGAATCAACATAGCTAATCCGAACAGGTCTTCCGGGAGTGGCTTGTTTGTGGTCTTCAGCTTTTGGTGGCTTCATTTCACCATTGGCGAAGCTGTTACCTGAGTTTTCCGACGTGCGTCTGGGGTCACGATTGTTACAGCAATCACTGGACTGGTGGTTGGCTACACGGCTATTGTTTGGCTTAAATGAAGACAGGTTTGAACCGGCGGGGGGCGTGTGGGACTGGGGGCTCGTAGCAGTCAGACCCATGCTGGTACTATTGCCGCTACTTTTGAGCCAAGAGCTGGACATGTCGGGCATCTCTGGCTCCGACTCAGACTCGCTGGAATCAGACGGGGCATAATTGTTGCGAAAGCAGTATGAGTTCCGGGGGCTTCGGCTCTCACGTCGTATTTCGATACTTTCCGATCGCTTGATGTACCACGGCGCAAACATCTCGGTTTTTGACGGGAGGGTCTCCTCACCCGTCTCACGTAATGACAGAGCTGCCATCGCCTGCTGACTTGTTAGCCCTAATGCAACACCATCCTGATGGTCCTTCCCACTAGGGAACAGACACGAACGGATGCGTTCTGCCCTAGCTGCAATACTCCCGCAAGAGTTCCTTACAACCCTACCATTTCCGTTGGAATTTTCATTAACCGTGCACGAACCAAAGAAAGTGCTGAACGGCCGGGTCATAGTTGGAGAGTGAGCACTCACTGAAAAAGACGACGTTGTAAACTGGCCTTCGTCAACACCAAATGGGGTTTTGGGTGTCGTCTCATGTATGCTACTGTTGTCCTCCATATCTATACTACTAGTCTGATTGTCGGCGGCAATTCCACCGAGACCGAGACCAGGCATTGAGGACACAGATCCCGGTTCTTGGACACTGTTACAGTCACTTGGATCCGTGGCACGGCTGGTGGGGCTGAGAGAACCTGAGAATGCGGGGTTGTTACTGGCCATTTGGTTCTGCACCTCTTCGTATGGGGGAGGTGCTTCGCACGGTTGGATATAGGCAAAGGGCTTCGGTGGCGTGTACGGGGGAGGCGGACAATCATATGGCGGAGGACAGGGCATACCAATTGAAAAGGCATCCTGTGAAAAGGGGTTGTTATCGTTGTCATCGTCATGGTGGTTCCGGGGTGCATTCAGCCCTGCAAAATAAATATATAAAAGAGATAAAAATGTCTTGTTGAGATTAAAGAAAATGAGAAAATATTTGTTTATTAATATAGAAATATACCTGTCAATAGTAAGTCTGATCAAATCAATAAGGTCAAATTCACAGCTGATCTCAAAAGTAACCTAAAATCAGCTGTTAACTGGGGCAAGAAATGACTTGTTAATTTTAACACCTATAAAACAAAATTGCTTTCTATTAATCATCTGAGAGACCATTTTCTACCTTCCATCAGCATGGCTGATGCTAACCTCCAGCAGAGTGACTCATTATACCTTCTCAATTTAAAGTTATCTGCTTTCATGAGGATTACATTGAATCAATTGCTAGGTCTGCTTGATAGGGAAGTTGCTTCACCGTTACTGCTAGACAATTTTTCTTTCCAGAGTTTATCTTACATATTTATAAGTCTACCGTTCGTTCATGCTTCAAATATTGCTGCTATATATGGTCTAGTTTTCCTGCTATAGATTTAGAGTTTCTTGATAAAATATAAAGAAGAATCTGCAATGTTATTGGTCCTGACCTGGCATCCTGGTTTCAGTTACAGCTTTCTTGCACCTTTTGTATAAATACTTTCATGGTAATTGTTCAGAAGAACTTTCCGCTGTGGTACCTAGACTTTATGAATTTAAGCACAGTACTAAATTGAAAGTTGAATTGGCTAGATATAACCATATGTTCTTTGTTAACAGTTTCTTTTCTTACACTTCTCACCTGTGGAACTCTTTTATGGCTTCTTGCTTTTCAGCCAATTTTGATCTTCAAAATTTTAAATGTTTTTATTGTTCTCACTCCTTAATAATGTTTTTTTTTTCTTATTCATTCATACTCAGTAACCCCATGTGTCTTAGTGGCTTTACCTTGCTTGGGATGAAATGGTTAAAAAAATTTCATTAACCTTTTAGGACCAGATAAGTAATTATTTTGATTACTGATAATATACATGGAAAAACTAAAATACAATATATGTTTATACATCATGTTAAATACAGTTTATTGCGTACACGCTTAAAAGCCAAAACACTGTGAGAGTATTTAAGCTAGCTCCTGTAGAAGGCAAATTGGGCCTCCAATCCAAATCTAAAGGGACCTCTGGTCCAGATTAGAAAATATCAATGATAATTTTAAAGAAATAACTTTGAATTCCTCAATTTAACTCTAATTTGAACTATAAGTCCAATTCCTGCTAAAAGACTGATTTCGGCTGAAATTCCAATTCAAGCCAAAAATTGAGTTTTTCAAATCACAAACTCTGTGGAGCCTCAATTGAGTTGAGTTCTTTAAATCGCAAACTCTGTGGAGCTTCAATTGAGTTGAGTTCTTTAAATCGCAAACGCAAACTCTGAGTGGAGTTCTTTAAATTGAACTCTGAGTTCTTTTTAAATCGCAAACTCTGTGGAACTTCAATTGAGTTGAGTTCTTTAAATCGCAAACTCTGTGGAACTTCAATTGAGTTGAGTTCTTTAAATCGCAAACTCTGTGGAGCTTCAATTGAGTTGAGTTCTTTAAATCACAAACTCTGTGGAGCTTCAATTGAGTTGAGTTCTTTAAATCGCAAACTTTGTGGAGCTTCAATTGAGTTGAGTTCTTTAAATCACAAACTCTGTGGAGCTTCAATTGAGTTGAGTTCTTTAAATCACAAACTCTGTGGAGCTTCAATTGAGTTGAGTTCTTTAAATCGCAAACTCTGTGGAGCTTCAATTGAGTTGAGTTCTTTAAATCACAAACTCTGTGGAGCTTCAATTGAGTTGAGTTCTTTAAATCACAAACTCTGTGGAACTTCAATTGAGTTGAGTTCTTTAAATCAAAACTCTGTGGAGCTTCAATTGAGTTGAGTTCTTTAAATCACAAACTCTGTGGAGCTTCAATTGAGTTGAGTTCTTTAAATCGCAAACTCTGTGGAGCTTCAATTGAGTTGAGTTCTTTAAATCGCAAACTCTGTGATGCTTCAATTGAGTTGAGTTCTTTAAATCACAAACTCTGTGGAGCTTCAATTGAGTTGAGTTCTTTAAATCGCAAACTCTGTGGAGCTTCAATTGAGTTGAGTTCTTTAAATCGCAAACTCTGTGGAGCTTCAATTGAGTTGAGTTCTTTAAATCGCAAACTCTGTGGAACTTCAATTGAGTTGAGTTCTTTAAATCGCAAACTCTGTGATGCTTCAATTGAGTTGAGTTCTTTAAATCGCAAACTCTGTGGAGCTTCAATTGAGTTGAGTTCTTTAAATCACAAACTCTGTGGAACTTCAATTGAGTTGAGTTCTTTAAATCGCAAACTCTGTGGAGCTTCAATTGAGTTGAGTTCTTTAAATCACAAACTCTGTGGAGCTTCAATTGAGTTGAGTTCTTTAAATCGCAAACTCTGTGGAACTTCAATTGAGTTGAGTTCTTTAAATCGCAAACTCTGTGGAGCTTCAATTGAGTTGAGTTCTTTAAATCGCAAACTCTGTGGAGCTTCAATTGAGTTGAGTTCTTTAAATCACAAACTCTGTAGAGCTTCAATTGAGTTGAGTTCTTTAAATCGCAAACTCTGTGGAGCTTCAATTGAGTTGAGTTCTTTAAATCGCAAACTCTGTGGAGCTTCAATTGAGTTGAGTTCTTTAAATCGCAAACTCTGTGATGCTTCAATTGAGTTGAGTTCTTTAAATCACAAACTCTGTGGAGCTTCAATTGAGTTGAGTTCTTTAAATCGCAAACTCTGTGGAGCTTCAATTGAGTTGAGTTCTTTAAATCGCAAACTCTGTGGAGCTTCAATTGAGTTGAGTTCTTTAAATCGCAAACTCTGTGGAGCTTCAATTGAGTTGAGTTCTTTAAATCGCAAACTCTGTGGAGCTTCAATTGAGTTGAGTTCTTTAAATCGCAAACTCTGTGGAACTTCAATTGAGTTGAGTTCTTTAAATCGCAAACTCTGTGATGCTTCAATTGAGTTGAGTTCTTTAAATCGCAAACTCTGTGGAGCTTCAATTGAGTTGAGTTCTTTAAATCGCAAACTCTGTGGAGCTTCAATTGAGTTGAGTTCTTTAAATCATAAACTCTGTGGAGCTTCAATTGAGTTGAGTTCTTTAAATCAAAACTCTGTGGAGCTTCAATTGAGTTGAGTTCTTTAAATCGCAAACTCTGTGGAGCTTCAATTGAGTTGAGTTCTTTAAATCGCAAACTCTGTGATGCTTCAATTGAGTTGAGTTCTTTAAATCGCAAACTCTGTGGAGCTTCAATTGAGTTGAGTTCTTTAAATCGCAAACTCTGTGGAGCTTCAATTGAGTTGGAGTTCTTTAAATCACAAACTCTGGAGCCTCAATTGAGTTGAGTTCTTTAAATCACAAACTCTGTGGAACTTCAATTGAGTTGAGTTCTTTAAATCGCAAACTCTGTGATGCTTCAATTGAGTTGAGTTCTTTAAATCGCAAACTCTGTGGAGCTTCAATTGAGTTGAGTTCTTTAAATCGCAAACTCTGTGGAGCTTCAATTGAGTTGAGTTCTTTAAATCACAAACTCTGTGGAGCCTCAATTGAGTTGAGTTCTTTAAATCACAAACTCTGTGGAGCCTCAATTGAGTTGAGTTCTTTAAATCGCAAACTCTGTGGAGCTTCAATTGAGTTGAGTTCTTTAAATCATAAACTCTGTGGAACTTCAAAATTTCACCTCATGAAACTTCTCACTTTAACTCTGATTCCTTGGCATTTTGAAGAAATAAAATATAAAATTGATTTCTTCAATTTACAAAGTTTTGGAGATATTTTAAAACAAAAGTTTTTAAATTCCTCAATATAAATTAAAAAACTTTTAAAATCATTAATTTTTTTTTTAGTTATTTTAAAATTTGAATTTCTAACTGTTCTCTCCTCATACAAACACAAGTCCCTATCCTGGATGTTCAAGCATCAGATGATTTGGTTTGGTTTGTTTTATGGCATATCAACCTCAATGGTTTATTTAATGCCGACAAAATCTTTATTTCTGATAATGTTTTTCTTCAAAAATCTATTTCTGGGAATATTTTTCCTTGAAGAAATCTATAGCTGGTCATATTTTTTTTTCAAAGAATGTATAACTGTTTATATTGCTGGTATTTTTTTAAAGTATTGCTGATAATAATTTTTCCTTCAAAAAATTATTGCTGGTAATAATTTTTTTTATCACAAAGTATTTCTGGTATTGAAACTCATTTTTACACAAGTTTGGGTGTTAACTATTTGCCCATAGCTGGGACCCTAACAGGGTGGATCTGAGAACACCATCAATTAAGAGGTGGTTCTATGCTCCTCAAAAGCTCCTGATCAGAGGCCTTGCTGCTGGACATAGTTTATCGTCTTACCCAGGACGTGGATGTCATTTATCGTCATACCCAGGACAGCAAGCATCAGATGAAGGGCATATTTTCAATCTCAGGATCCAAAGAATATATGACTGTGTAGAACAAGTGTGGCCCAAGATAGAATGGTTTTAGACACATGGATGAGAGACAGAATCTGCCATTTATTTATTTAGAAGATTATAAAGATTTTCATAAGATTTTGCAATTAGGTTAATGGAGACGGTGGAAACTATGTGTTAAATCAATTTGTTTCTCTTTTTAATAATCAAATTCCTTAAACCTTTTGGCTAGCCTCTCCAAGAATGCTACATATTTCCTGGCTTAAAAAATATAGCAACTTTGATGGTATACTTTTCATTTCTCCCAATTAAATTTTTGAGAAAATCATCAACTATCAGTTTAGAACCAAATAAATGGCTAGTTTGAGGCACATAGATCTAAAACTTTGGCTCAAATATAAATAGTAAAAAGCAAGAATCATTAGAGTTGACAGAATATTGCTAGTGAACATTCCAGCAGTGAATAATTTATTCTGTCACAATTAAATCTGGGATCATAGGAGTTGACAAGTTGTCAAAAGGCATTTTTGACCTAGTCTATATTTGCTTGCTAGTGTGTATATGCATTTAAAGTATGGAAAAATGGTGATATGTCTAATGAAGTGGTTAATTTTAATGATCAACTCTTCCAAGTTATAAATAATCCTTCTCACATATTTCCTAGCATAAAAAAATATACCAACTTTCTAAGTATATCTCCCATTTCTCCCAGTTAAATTTTAGAGAAAAATCATCAACTATCAGTTTAGAACCAAATAAATGGCTGCTTTGTGTCGCAAGCTTTTAAAACTTTGGTTCAAATATAAATAGTAATAATCCCTCTCTGTGCCACACTCTATTTTTGGCTCTCTACATCCCCCTGGATGATTGACACAATCTGAGCTTAACAGGATTAGCGTGACACACACCATACATAGGTAGGTAATATAATGTAATCACTGGCTGCTTGTATCTGAGTATTGCTGTCTGCTAGAGTGGCTAGCCAGTCCCTATTGCAGATGCTTGTTCAGACACATTTTTATTTGTTCAGCACCCAAAGCCCACTTTGGGTTTATACTGCGACTAGACTGAGCAGACATTAGTTACAGTTTCTAAGAGAGAGCGCATTATCTGGTGTGATCAACAGTCTGAACTAGGCCAGCATGCTCAAACCCTCGGTCATAATGACTTGCAACTTTGTGCTAGCTCAACCACCGTCGGCTACCCAATTTCACTCACAAGGCTTGGTATGGTTTCTTAGGCACTTTTCAAAGGTGTTGTATGCTGGGATCACTTCTACAGGCCAATGACATCAAGAAGTTAGAAATCAAACATTCTAACCACTCATCTACACATTCAGGTAGGTACACACATATTATTATATAGAAGATTATATGTAGATACTCATCTCACCCCATATATATATATATATATATATATATATATGCTGGTTATTGAATTTGAAAAGCATGTACAAACCAAACACGGGAAAAAGCTGCTTGAGTGGAACTTACTTCTTCCCAATTGAATACACAGAGAATGTGGGTGATTTACTACTATGTAAGTGGAATGGTATATTCTTGCATGTCATTATTTTTTTCTTTGTGTACATTATATATATATATAGACATACACACAAAAAATATGAGAGAGAACATAGGTACCTTCACAAAAATATGATACCTAATGTTTAAAATGAATTTTTACAAATAAAAAATCTTTCTTTAAGCTTTTAATTTTAATTTCAATCTGATAGATTAAACTTAATATTTCCAATAAACAAAATACTATGCCATATTTCAAAAATAATTTAAATTGATTGGAAGGAGTTTTCATTTTGAAATTTCTAAAATTATTGAATTTAGAACCATTTTTAGCAAACTGTTATAAAAATGTAAATTGCTTTATCAAAAATATCTTCCACAAATAAAATATACTTTTCTGAAACTTTATTTGAGGAATATTAGCTGATTTAAAGTATAATTAATCTGATTTGAAAGAACTATTATTTACTTTAAGTTTAAAATATCGCAGAAATGCATTTTTTAACACAATGGTAACTTTAAGTGTTCGTTTTTATTATGATTATATATATATATTCAGTTGTATGGATGTGAGTTTGTGACTGATTATCACAAAAGTATGAAACCCAGACAAACTGATATTGAGCGCTTTCCACTAAGTACTGCACACATAAAATATATAAGGCTCAAACACTAATATTATATTCTTGCTCTGTCTTATACATAGAGCTCTACCTGGATTTTATCCTCTTGGATATATATATATATATATATATATATATATGCAGGTAAGATGAGAACAAATTAAGTATAATTCTACTGTCCATAACATTTAATTTAAAAAAAATGCTTAATACAGAATAGAGTTAAATATTATTTATTATAGGAGATTAAAACAAAAAAAATGTTAAAAATTGCTACACAATAGCAATTGTGTTTCAACACTACAAATGTGTCTCCTCAGATATTGGTAAGTTGAAACACGATTGCTATCTCCCAAATAAATAAATGATATTTATATTTATTATAATTTTTTCATATAGACAAAAACAATTTACTCACTACAAATATGCATCTTTCTTTCGGTGCCTTTAGTTGCACCTCGACTGGTGAGATAACCATTTGGTTCTCACCAGTCATGGTGCTACTAAATGCATTAAAATGAAGATGAATATTTGTAGTGAGTAAATTTTTTTTGTCGATATGAAAAAATTATAACAAATGATTATTGCTCTACTATCAGTATTTTGAGCACTCTTTTGAATTATATCTAAAAGGAGCTGTTGTGACAGCTTATTTTGTATATACCTACTTCAGAATTATTATTGTTATGGATGTTTTTGGCTCTGATCATATCCCATAATAGTTTTGGATGTGGTTGGGATTATTTTGATATTGTTAAGATTGTATAAATTTTTTGGGATTAGTGGATGTAACTACCTACTAACCCCTTAACATCCACTATCCAAAACAATTTATACAATCTTAAAATAATTACAAAATAATTATAACCACATCCAAAATTACCACCGATAATTGTGACCGAGGGTTTGAGCAGTATATATTCCTTTATTATAATTATGATCTGAAAGAAGCAATTGAAATTTCTAAGGTACATAATGAAGAAAGAGGGCTTAGAAAATTAAACACTCACAGGACATCATGAAAGCAAGAGGGGGAGAGGAAAGTAAGGAAACACCTACATGTAGATTACTTTCCTCTCTCCCTCTTGTCTTCATCATGTCCTGTGAGTGTTAAATTTTCTAAGCCCTACTTCCTCATTATGTGCCTTCGAAATTTCAATTGCCTCTTTCCAATTCTAGGTATAAGAATCCTTTTTCTTTCCATTTTCTTTAAAACTTTGTTGTTGCCCACATGTTCAGTCTAAGGTATTCTCAGCATCCTTCTGTAGAACCACATTTCTGTTGCCTCAAGTTTCTTCTTCATCTGAGGATATTGTTCAGCATTCACTGCCATATACAGTGTGCGATGGGTAAATTTTCGCCATTTTATATTTTTAATTTTGTGCATGTGTGTTAATTTTTTTTTATTCTGTTGACTGCACAGTATAGTAGGGTCAGTTGGGCACCGTCTGTGAGAAAAAGAGCACCATGACACAATTCACTAAACCAGAAATTTGGAATCGGCATACTGTACTGCTTGGCATTCACACTGGAAGCTCCAATATGAACATTTCAGAGTGTTTGGATGTCAATCTGAGGACAGTGCAGAGGATTTGGAAAAAGTTGTTTGTGTCTAATGGTAATTACAAAGGTGTTTCAAGTGATCGCTAGTAATGGCAACTTTATGTCTCTACCATTTTCTCACAGGGCTTCAGACTCAACACACAGGCCTACATTAAGTGCCTTGAGGAGATAGTGCTGCCCTGGGTCAAGAGGGTGGCTGCTGGAAGATCTTATATCTAGCAACAGGACTCTGCACCACGTCACACAAGCAGGAGAACTGAATCATAGCTGTCAGACAATTTCTGCGACCACATCATCCCTTACATCTGGCCACAGTTGAGTGAGACACTAACAAAACTCCTTTTAACATCAAAGTTGAACTGAAGGTTAGGATTATGGAAGCATTCACTAACTTAAACAAGGAGACTGTCCAGAAGTATTGAAGGAGATTCTGAAGTTGTCTGGAGACTGTGGTTGAAGCCAATGGTGATTTTATTGAATAGAGTTACTCTTTAGTATTTAAAGATATTTTTGTGTAATTTTAGTAAATATATCTGTTAAAATGAAATGTCAGTATTATTTTCATTTTTGACAACAATTTATCCATCGCTCCCTGTAGATGGACTGATATTGCATAATGGCTCAGTACTCTTTTTTTTGTTTTTAACAAAATTTTCCTGTTTCTTAATACTTTGCTTAACTTTAGGAAGGCCTCTTTTGCTGTTTCAATGCACCTTCAGATTTCAGTGTCTTCTGTTAAAACACTCCCTAGATAATTTAAATATTTGTAATACACATGTTGGACTGGTCCTTTTGCTAACAAATATACATTCTGTCTTCTTAAAATAGATAGTCCTTTCTTCTCACTTTCCTTTACTACCTTTAGTAGGAGTGCCCATAGTTTATTTTCTTAGTCTGTTATCAACACTGTCATCTGCATTTTATTTTCATATTGTGTTTGTATGTCTATTTATACATCAGTATATATTCCTTTATATAATTTTTTAAAGTAAGGTTCATCCAGTACAAGGTTCAGGGGCCACTCAAAGTAGAGGGTTACATTAAGGGTTAGATTACATGAATAGAAAGGAAGGTAATGGCTAACTCTAGACTTGAACAGGTTAAATTGTAATGATCGAGGAAACATCCTCTTCGGAGTCTGTCCCACAGGGAAGTGGTTTACTGTTTGAGATTCAATAATTATCTCACATACTTACTCCTCATCTGAATTAAGTGTCTCCGTTGACAAAGACGATGGACCATGAAGAGTAAAAGAGCGAGTACAAGGAAAGATGTCACCGTACTGGCCGCCAGCCGGAGCCCCTGGTCAGCAATGTCATCATCACTTCGACCTGTAGATAGTAAAGAGAAATTACATTAGATAACATTGACCAAGATATTCAGGTAGAACAAATGTTAAAGACTTTTGCATTTAGTAAAAAATACAATTCAAATTCTTTCAATAAATAATAGAGTAAAAATATTAGTAAAACTGTTATAATTAATTTGTGACTAGTTTGTATTTCATCTTGTTTTTTGTTGCTTTTTTTTATCACAATGCTATCCATTTTGGCAGTGAAAGAACAAAACATATATGAATTGATGACAAGGATTTGAACACAACCCATATTCTCCTGAATAGAACACTTTTTTTGTCTTCCATATATTTAAACAATATTTATAAACTATAATTTTAGAAAATGAATTTTCAGTGAAATATACTGAAAAATTTCCAAGTTTATATCTGAAATCAAAAAATACAAACTTTAAACAATATGGCCACAATATATGGAGAAAAAAAGCATAAGTTTTAGCCATATCCCCCTGACATAAATTAAACTTTCTTCCATATATCAAAAATGTAAATATTAACTATAATCTTAGAAAGAGAAAAATTCACCAATGTATGTTGGAAAATTTCCAAGTTTTCATCTGTAATCAAGAAGATACAAGTTTAAGTGAAATGGTCAAAATAGAAGGAAAAAAGAAGGCATCAGTTTAAACTGACTCCAGGAGGAATATGGACTCCACAAAAACAATTCACATTGTGAACTGTTCATTACAACCTTCTCCCACATAAAAATATTTGATAATTATAGAATAAAAGGTTGCCTATGTAACAAACACTCTACAACATGGATTGGAAAGCAAAATGTATGCTCTAACCAGCAAACAAAAAGAGAAAAAAAAAACAACACCTAACATGCAGCAAAGAAAAATAAATAAAAACAAAAACACTGAGTAATCAAAATATACCCAAAAAACAAAAAGAAAAATCACCTGTCAACAAAAAAGGGGAACACACCTAGCTAACAAAAAGGAAAAGAAAACAATAACAACTAGCAAAGGAAAATAGAAAAGCCACCCAGCACAATAATGAAATAAAAGATTTAGTTAATAAAATAAATAAACCTACAAAGAAAAAAAAACACACCCAGCAAAGAAAAATAAAAAATATACTTAAGAAAAAAGGAAATAAGAGCTAATTAACAAATATTAACTAAAAATATAGCAAAGAAAAATAGAAAATGCACTCTACAAAAAAACCCAGCTAAGAAAAATAGAAATAAAAAAAGCAAAGAAAAAGAAACACCCAGTAAAGAAAAATAGAAAAGAAAACTCATCAAAATAGAAAAAGACAAACAAAAAAATACCGAGTTAACAAAAATAATTAGTAAAATAAAAGAAATAGAAATAAAAGACTTAGTTAACAAAAAAATAAACCTGCAAAGAAAAAAGATTTAGCAAAAAGCAACAAAAAGAAAACAGTAAAGAATAAAATGCTCATAGAGTATTTTATTTTGTTTTCTGTAATCTTTTCTGTCCATTTATAAATCTTTTTTTCTACAGTCACTCTAACAACCAGAACATTAGCATTCACAGGCAACTCACCCAATGAAAAACAATTTTTATATATATATATAATTAAGAATTTTCTGTTTATGCAAATATTTTATCTTTTTTTCCACAACAAAAGAGGAAGAATATACAAGTAGATCAATGAGTCAGTTAAATATTCGGCTAATATTTACATTGTATAATATTCAATCAGTGTGACTTGTACTCACAACAGTATCAAGTGCATTAACAAGGTTATGATAAAAAAAAAAGAATTTCTGACTAAAAATGATTTTTTTCATTATGTTAACATATACACTTAAGTATCTGTCTATATTTCTGAGATGAGGTATTATGTACACTATTTACATTGCTCGGACTATCATCTTCATCTTTGTTGCCATATTTATCACAATATTTTGGCCGTTATATGCTACGGCCTTCTTCAGTTGGTTGGAATGTTAAACCCTTTATTTCGCTTCCTGGAGTAGACTGTTCTAGTTCCACGTGCCATGTCTAATCAGTTATCTCCTGTTAATTCCCCTCTCCAAGTTCTCCACCACTTTAACCAGGTATTGAATTCAAACTCTTTGGGTCTTGTCACTGGATCTAACTAACGCCTTTACCCACTGTGCCATGTATCCAACCACCTGAAGAAGGCCAGAGCATACAACAGTCGAAACATTGTGATAAATATGGCAACAAAGATGAGGATGATAGTCCAAGCAATGTAAATAATATACACTTAAATCATAAATATATAATGGATGTACAAATAATATGACATCAGTGCAGAAAGTGAAATTAGCAAGCTGAGTTCAGATTCTGGTCTTTTACACTAATGCTCTTGGAAAAGGCATGAATACACTCCCTCTAGTTATAAGTAAAGCAGCACATCAAACTAGGCTCTTTAGCATTGGGTGGCAGGCAGTTTAGGAGAATAACAATTTAAAACAGGCCTGAAGAGGAATAGCCTCCTTAGACACACCCTTTCTGCTACTGCTGCAGCACATGTGGTGTTCCTATAAACCTAAGGAATAAAAGGTTTCTTAATTCTTTCGTGGTTGAAGTTATTAATCAAGTAAGAAATTTTCTCATTGCAATCCATCTTGGCTCATTTTTAAATCTACCATTCATCTGTGCATTGAATACTGTTGCCTTATCTGGTCTGGTGCTTCTACTTTGCATCTGAAGATTCTTGACAAAATTGAAAGATACAATCGATCCTGACCAGGCATTTCATCTCTAGTCACTTTCTCACTGACCTGACATGGATTCCCTCTGTCTGTTCCACAAATATTTTTATGTCAACTGCTCAGATGAGCATTTTTTCCTGGTGCCCAAATGACATGAATTTAAGTGTGGTACTAAATTAGCAACTAGGTCCCACCGTTTTACTGCTGAACTAGCTAGAAGCAACTTCCACTTCTACTCAGTTTCTTTTTTTCACACTTCCCATCTGTGAAACTCTCTTTTTATTTCTTGCTTCCCTGATAACGACAATCTTTGAAAATTTAAATGTAACATCAATCGCTATCTTCTGTCTTTTGAACCCTGCTCCTTTTTTGCCATTTCCTCAATCCTCCCTATTTTCAATCTTCTCATTTTCATTCACTTTCACTCCCTGTAACCCCTTTGTATCTGAGTGTCATTGTTGCCTTGCTTGGGGTGAAATGATTAGAGAAAAGGAAAATGGAGATGATTTTTGTACGCTTTTATATTTTAGTAGAGATGAGGAGAGTAAGATACTTCCCCCCTAACCTCATTGGCTCATAACATCATGGCAGGGGTTTAAATTTAAAGTTATCCTCCCTGATTTGTTGCCCTCCCAAGACTATAGACACAAATCTACCTTATTATTTAACATATAGCTGTGATATATATATATATATATATATATATATATGAAGAAAAATATACAGAAAAAACAAACAAAAATCTTAATATGCAATTATGCTGTATTAATGTTAATATAAAGTCAACGTCAGACGTTTCAGTCTATTTTAGACCATCTTCATTTTATCATTTTATTTTCATCTTTATTTTTTCTTCATACTGTTGGATCTATATCCATATATTTGCTTACATATATATATATATATATATATATATATATATATATATATATATATATATATATATATATATAGGGTGTCCCATAATGATAGGACACAGCAAGTATTTTGGATTATAAAATGACTTTACCAAATATATTTATTACATAACTTATATACAGAATGAGGCAAAAGTTGTGCACTGTAGGGGTTAATGGATAGGCTGAAGAGGTCCTGTTGAGTGGCCACCCAGGTCACCAGACCCCACACCACTGTTTATCAGACATGTCCAAGAACTAAAAGGAAAAATTAAATATGAATGCAGTAAAATGACAAAGGAAACTCATGCAGGCAGAGAATTGAAATGTGCTTTGAAAAAGGAGGAGGATAATTTGAACATTTATAACAAATAACTAGTAAACAAAATTTTTTATGTGTAATTATACTTTTAATAAATTATCCCTATGTTGAGTGACTCTTGTCTCACCCTGTACAAGAATCCAGCATATTATCTAAGATTATGGTATTTTCTACAGGTATCTGATATCTCTTTTGCTGACAGTGGACCCTCATAATACCTGCGTTTAAAATGAGAGAGGAAATTGGTGCATGTTTACCATCTCAGGGTTGTAATATTCAAATCTTAGATCATTATGTTGAACTCTTGTATATCAGTTATGTAATAAATATATTTGGTACTCTATGTCATTTTTATAATCAAAGATACTTGTATTTAAAATGTATTCCATCATTATGGGACACCCTGTGTGTGTGTGTATATATATTTTCTCTCCTGTTGAATTCAACATATGAGGGTCACGCAGATCAGTTCCTAGGAAACCAACAGCCCGATAACAGCACATGAGATTTGATTATAGTGGTGAAGGTTTCGTGCAGGACCATCCACACTTTTTGAAGGGCCGAACACAGAGACCTGGTGCACTATGTGCCACAAGGTCCTCCACAGGTTTTGAATTCAGAGTTGTCCTTCTCCTAGACCAGTTGCCATCCAAGGCTATAGAACCCATTCTGTCCTGCTATTTACCCATAGCTGGAGGGAGAAGAGGATTCATATGCTGGTAGTGTAAGTTATTGATACAGAAAGTAAAATTGCCAGGCATATTTCAAATTCCGTTTGCAAAAGGCATGAAGCCATCTTCACCCAGCTATAGGTTAAATAGCAAATCAGACTAGGCCCTGTAGTGTTGGGTGGCAGCCAGTCTAAGAAAATATAAATTGGTCAGTTTGAAGATTCTGTGAAACACTGTTTATCATTTCTGTTATCAGTTCTTCCATTTGAAATGTT
>CAHIKZ030005630.1:1527500-1572500 GCA_903632075.3 Acanthosepion pharaonis | reverse complement strand
TTCAAGAATTAGACTTCAACTCCAATAACTGTTATAACTCTTTCTAGTATTAATCGGAGTTTTTTTATTAAATGTTTTGTTTCTTTTATTGTGAAAAGTTAACAGATTGCTCATATAATTACCTTCTCTTCTAATTTCTACCCATTTACTGCCAGTTTTTTTTTTTGGTGGGGTGGGGTTGTCATTATTGCTATTGGAATTCATCAAGTGATATGGTCTTCATTATTTTATAAAGCTTTTTGTGTGATTGTAGTGCCAGTCTATAAGATTTGATAAAGGATTATCTTCTTTAAGACTAAACGATTCCTTCATTTAAAGCCAATTTTAATCATTGATATAAGAGCATAATAGCTTATACACTGAAATCCAATCAGGCATCAGATTAGAGAAAGATGCCTCCCAAAAGTTAAACAAAGTACTAAGAAACAGGAAATTTTTTGTTAGAAAAGAATATTGAATTGCTATGTGATATCAATCCTCTTGTATGGCAGTGAATGCTGGGCAATTTCCTCACAGATGACAAGAAAACTGGAGGCAACAGAAATGTTGTTCTACAGAAGGATACTGAGAATTCCAGGGCCTGAGTGATTAAGCAATGACAAAGTATTAAAGAAAATGGTAACAAAAAAAGAACACTTATATTGAGTTCTTGAACATACAAAGTCAGAAAAGTAATGGGACTGGTGCCACAATTTATTTCAGTTCCAAACAGCAAATTACAGGGTTTCTGCTTCAAAGTATTACCCCCCCCCCACACACACACACTCAAGTCTAATGCTATGCTTCTATGCACCACTGGAAGGATTTTTCTTGGGTACCCTTCAGTTCTGTCATTATGGCTATCTTGATGGCCTCTGAGTGTTGATTTCAATGTTGACTTTATAGTCTCATCTACCATATTTGTATGTATAAAAATATACTCTCTTTCATTTATATATATATATATATATATATATATATATAATAAAGAGAGAGAGAGGGAGTATATACTTATACTATATTTTGTATATAATATACCAGAAGCTATTTATCATCACTGATTTACTAGCAAAGTAGGTTATTATAATAAAAAAGTTAAAATACTTAGAACACACTATAATTTTCCAGGGATTGGGATATGAAATTGACAATTATATAGACATCATATTTTCTTTCCACTGACAATTTTTTTTTCTAGTTTATTTTGCTTTTGGGGAATGATAAGTAATTGTTTTTGTTGATTCCAATTATCCGGGAATGACCGTTAAGAACATCTCCTACCCCAATTTATAGACAAATCCTATAGATGCATGCTGGGGTTTCTTTTTAACCAATAAGAATGGACAATTCTTGCTCTCATTTGCCATATTTTTATTCTTTTTTTGCCTTCAAATCAGAATGCGAAAACTGCTCGACTGTATCCTTTTTGCATGTGAACACAATTCTTACTTTATGAACTTTTTGCCTTATTACTATTGCTTTGCAGAGTTATTTCATACTGTTAGTTTCAATTTCAAGGGAATGACTACTCTCCAAATTTATAGACAAATCCTATAGATGCATGCTGGGATTTCTTTTTAATCAATAATAATGGACATGTCTCAGTCTCATTTGCCATTTTTTTCTTTCTTGTCTTGAAGTCAGAAAACTATAACCACTTGACTGTATCCCTTTTGCATGTAAACACAATTCTTACTTTGTGAACTTTTTACCTTATTGCTGCTGTTTTGACTTGCATATATATTATTTGCTTAATATTATTTTGCCCAGTTTATTTTCTTCATTTTCTTATTGTTTATTGATAACTTTGTCAATTTCATTTGTTGAGCATTATGACAAATTATTCTAACTTAATCTGACCAACCTGTCTGTAAGCATTTCATAAGACAAATTGGAATGACTGCTAAAAAAATCCCCCATCCAATTTATAGACAAATCCTAAAGATGCATGCTGGGAATTCCTTTACTTAGTCCATGGAGTTAGATTGTTCTAATTCTACATGCCATGCCTTTTTTGGATATCTCAGTTTTAGTTTATTTACTTTAATAACACTCCAAGTTTTTGTTCTCTCCACTGGGATTGAACTCACAACTATCCTGCATATCTTCATATGCTTCTGTTTCCTCCCTTTAGACCCTTACAACAATCTAATTCAATAACACTTTACCTTGAGTGGCTCTTGGGTCTTGTCTTAAGTGAACAATAGTATAAAAAAGATTTTGCTTAGATTTCTGGACTGTATCCCTTTTGCATGTAAACACAATTCTTACTTTGTGAACTTTTTACCTTATTGCTGCTGTTTTGACTTGCATATATATTATTTGCATACTATTATTTTCCCTAATACATTTTCTTCCTTTTCTTATTGTTCATTGAGAATTTTGTCAATTACATTTAACCATGGCTAATTACTCCATAGTTTTTAATGCTATATCTCATCAGGATGTTGGCTCTCCACAGCTTTCATTTATTTAATGTATGTGAATAAACACGACTTTTAGGAAAGGTAATGGAGTTGTTTCCCTGTTGTCTTTTCCATGGTTTTTAATTCAGAGTTGTCCTTCTCTAAGATTGGTTGACACTCCAAAAGAAAATACAATGAAATAGTCTGAAGTAGTCTAAACTTTACAGGTGAAACATTTTCACTTATTCATTTATTTTTTTCTTTCACTTGTCTTTCATCTTATTTCTCTTGCTTCTTTATACCTACTAGTAGTAAGACATAATACTAATACATAATACATAAGTACAAGTAGTAAGACATAATAGTCTTAAGTTGTATGAATTTCTTCAGTGAAACATTGCTATTATTTGTAGTTAACAAAAGTATTTCTTTCATCTTATTTCTTGTGGTTCTTTACACCTAATAGTAATAACGCAAATCCAAATCATACTCACTCCTGTTCGATGAACCTCTCCATGGTTGACCTCCATCACTGACCATACTGAAGGTCAGATCATCACACCATCTTGCCTTTGGCCACACTCTAATTTTCTTCTACTATTTTGTTGAAGTCTTAGCTTGTCTAAATTCCTTAGATGAAGCATTGCTATTATTATTCATTTATGACTATTATTTTTCATCTTATTTATCTTGCTTCGTTTTACCTAATAGTAATAAAACATAGTAAGCTTAAGATTTCTGAATTCCTTAGATGAAGCATTGTCATTATTATCAATTTTTGATTAGTCTTTCATCTTATTCTCTTATTTCTTTACAGATTTGAGTAAAAAGTCTTGAATTTTCTGAATTTCCAATATGAAACCATTTCATTAATATTAGCTTTTGAATAATCTTTTCATGTCATGTATTTCCAAAGGGCATTATCATAATTTATTTTTAAATTACATGTTCTTTCATAATGTAGGTGATCATGCCTCTTCACAGATTCCTATTCCTTTATTATCTATGAATTGGCCCGCTTATTTGGGATATAAAATTGTTCTCCAGATCTGTTTTTGTCTGCATGCCTGATTCTTGATAGATAAGAAAAATAAACTTTAGGAGAGGAAAAATCCAGACAGTCCCATTTTCACCAAGGAAAATATCTTGTTTTCTCTCTCTCTGTCTCTGTCTTTCTCTCTCTGTGTCTGTCTTCATCTTCGTCTCTCTCTCTCTTTTCCAGCCTATATTCCATTTTGGGCTTAACCCTTTTCTGCTTAGAATCATCATTTAAGCACCTCATGGCCTCAGTGTCACAATAGCACATCCAGTCCTATTAGATGAAACACTCCCTGATTGACCTCTGACCATACTGAAGGTCAGATCACCACACCATCTTGCCTTTGCCCGCACTCTAATTCTCTTCTATGTTGTTGAAGTCTTAGCTTGTCTAAATTTCTTAGATGAAGCATTGCTATTATTATTCATTTGTGACTAGTCTTTTATTTTTCATACTATAAAAAGAACATATAAACGTAATTTTTCTCTCATCTATAAAAAGAACGTATAAACATAATGCATATTTTCTATGAAAATTTATCGGACATTCAGGCCAGTAAATGTTGTTAATACTGTTTATTATAAACAGAGCATTTACTTAAATATTTGTATCTATAAAAAAGAATGTATAAACATAAAAAATGTCTTAAAATAATTGTCAGACTTTGTCCATTTCATAATGTGTTACGTCATTTGTTTACATTTGGATATGCATAGAGCAGATATGAATGTATGAGAGAAAATCATGGAGAATTGTAGTTTAAAAACAGTAAAATCGACTTGCTAACTGAAACACTCCTCTGTGGCTCAAACAGTAATTGCACGTCAGGCTATATGACGGTTCGATTCCTGTCGGAGGACACATATTTTCTATGAAAATTTCTCAGACATTCAGGCCGGTAAATGTTGTTAATACTGTTTATTATAAACAAAACATTTACTTAAATATTTGTATCTATAAAAAGAACATATAAACATAAAAAATGCCTGATATATATATATATATATATATATATAGTTTCACTTGAAAGCATGAAATTGGTTTCACCTAACCATCTGTCTCTTCATGGCCAAGCAGTAAGGTGCACATAGCAAATATGAGTGTTCACTAACAATAATGTTTAAAGAGATAAAATATATAAGGCTAGCATGGGTTCTCACACCTTGAATGGTAACCTTTGTGTCTCAATGAAAACACTCAGTACACTTGGAAAACTGTGAGTGTCAGAGTTTGGCATCAAGGAGAGCATCCAGCCAGTCAGTATGTTGAGGTAAACAGAGATCCTCTGTTAGGCTGAACCCACCTTCTTTTGTGAGAAATTAATTCAGATCATATCTCAAAAAAAAAAAAACCCAAAAAACATGGTTATGATGATTTTTACCTTCTTATTGTAATGCACAAATTGTTTATACATTCTATTACAAGATTTGTATAATAAAATCTGTGTTAATAATTTGAGAATCACTGATTGGACTCTAAGCTTTCTCCTCTTGCAACAACATTCAGCAGCAGGGCCTTTGACTGACCAGGAGATTGGAGGTTTTGAGAAGCATGGAACCACCTCTTAATTGCTGTTATTCCCTGTTATGACCTGGGGTGGTAGCACCTGTTAGGGCCCCAGCTATTGGCAAATAGTAAACACCCAAACAATATGAAAATATAAAAATACATTTTTATAGTAAAAATATCAGCAATATATTTTTATATAAAAAATTACCAACATTACATATTTATAGTAGAATTACCAGCAAAAAGTTTTATAGCAAAATGACCAACAATACATTTTATTTCTAGTTGAAGCCATAAAACTATGTTCAAAATATTTAGATTTCAGCATTAAATAAACTATACAGTTTGATATGCCACTAAACAAAATCAAACAAAAAACAGGTTATCTCAACAAACCTAAACACTTTGAATGTCTAGTAGGAATCAAGTTCACTCCACACCTCAAGTGGAACTCATATATATATATATATATATATATATATATATATATTGATCCATTCTTAATGTTGGCAAATGTCAGTCATACTTATGTCTCTGATTCTATAGGTAAACATTGGTCAGATTTATATACCTGAATCTGTAGATGAACATTGGTCATTCATACCAGAGTTTGCTATCATCCATCTGGCAAACTATTAGAATAGAACTTATGTTTGCATCTATCTAGTTCAACAGTAAAATGGTGAGACCTAGTTGCCAATCTAGTAGTATGTTTAAAATCATGCAAGTGAAGTGCCAAGGAGGAAAGCCCATGAGAATAATTGCCATGAAAATATTTGTAGAAAAGACAGAGGGAAGCCATGTCACGACAGTGGGAAAGTGACTGAAGTCATGATGCTCTATTAATGTTTTACATATTTGAACAAGAGATGAAGCAGCTGTCTAGTGAAACATTTCTTTTCCTCTTTAATCTAATCAACTGTTTCTCAATAGTTATGCACATGCCCAGAATCAGTTGAACCAAACGCGGATGAAAACATTATCGGAAATTTCATTTGAAAAATTGGAGAAAAATTTACAAATATTTTTTATTCTTGAAACAATTAACTTTAAAAGTCACTTCTGTAATTTTTAATTTTTTAAAAGCTAAATTTGAATTTGTGCCAATTTTCACTCCTCATTTCTGGCGTGAATAATTATCATTGATTTACAATATTAATTAGATGAGACATTGTAATCCATTCTTCATTTTTATCTTAATTTCACTTGCTTTTTATTCCATTAGTAGTATGAGTAGTAATATTATCTTGACTTTTATTCTTATTAGATGAAGCATTGTCAGCCAGTATTCATTTTTGACTAGGATTTCTTTCATCTTAATTTCACTTGCTTTTTATTCCATAATAATAGTATTAGTAGTAATATTATCTTGACTTTTATTCTTATTAGATGAAGCATTGTCAGCCAGTATTCATTTTTGACTAGGATTTCTTTCATCTTAATTTCACTTGCTTTTTATTTCATAATAATAGTATTAGTAGTAATATTATCTTGACTTTTATTCTTATTAGATGAAGCATTGTCAGCCAGTATTCATTTTTGACTAGGATTTCTTTCATCTTAATTTCACTTGCTTTTTATTCCATAATAATAGTATTAGTAGTAATATTATCTTGACTTTGATTCTTATTAGATGAAGCATTGTCAGCCATTATTCATTTTTGACTAGGATTTCTTTCATCTTAATTTCACTTGCTTTTTATTCCATAATAATAGTATTAGTAGTAATATTATCTTGACTTTTATTCTTATTAGATGAAGCATTGTCAGCCAGTATTCATTTTTGACTAGGATTTCTTTCATCTTAATTTCACTTGCTTTTTATTACACCAGCAGGCTTTGCAAAGTAAGATATATTCACTACTTGAAATCTTTGAAACAAAAATTTTATATGAACATTTCATTCATAAATTGGCTTGTTATAGTTAAGGAAAGTTTTACAAATAGGTGCCAACTTGTTGAAGGCCAAGTAAAATGCAAAGTTCAAACAGCATCTGTCTATATTTCTGAGATGAGGTATTATTTTCATTATTCAGACTATTGTCCTCATCTTTGTAACCATATTTATTACAATGTTTCGGTCGTTATACACTCCGGCCTTCTTCAGGTAGTTGGAATGTCGAACTGAACCCTTTATTTTGCTCACTGGGGTAGACTGTTCTAGTTCCATGTGCCATGTTTTAATGGATGTCAGTTATCAGTTATCTCCTGTTAATTTCCCTCTGAAAGTTCTCCACTGCCTTAACTGGGTATTGAACTCACACTCTTTGGGTCCTGTCACTGGATCTAACCAACGCCTTTATTCAATACCCGGTTAAGGCAGTGGAGAACTTGGAGAGGGGAATTAATGGGAGATAACTGACATCCATTAAAACATGGCATGTGGAACTAGAACAGTCTACCCCAGTGAGCAAAATAAAGGGTTAAGTTCAACATACTAACCACCTGAAGAAGGCCGAAGTGTACAACGGCCGAAACGTTGTAATAAATATGGCGACAATGATGAGGCCAATAGTCCGAATTATGTAAATAATGCAAATTTCAAACACTTTTCTGCACTATATAAGACGATATTCCTAAGCAGAACTATTTTTGATATGAAAATCAAAACAATCCTGAAAGAACAGTAATAAAGGACAGTTAATAAGATAAACTCTTTTAAAAGCAATATGCAAGTGAAAAAAAGCAAGTGAAATTAAGATGAGAGAAATACTAGTCAGAATTAATAATTATTATTTATATTTAGACAATATTTCAATCACCCTACTCTCCAGCCTTCTTCAGAGCCTGTTTTATTTCCAATTAATTACCTGAATAATTTCCTAATCTGTTCTCATGTTGATTCCAAAGAAATTATTTTTTCTCTCAAGGAATTGGATCAAGATAACAATTAGTTTTAAACTGAACTCTTTATTAAGTCAGCTGTGGTAGAGCAATTTCATTCTACTGGCATTGGTTGAGAATATCCCATATCATATCATATTCAATTAAATGTAAATCTTGCTAAAATGACATTTTGGAATTGTCACACCTCTACCAAATGCTGTTCTATTCAGGATCATCTCTTTTTATTGTTACTGCAGGTTTAGTAGAAACAACACAATTCTTCTTTTCCTGATTTGTTTTGGTTTGTTTTATGGCTTATCAACCTCAATGGTTATTTAATGCCGACAAAATTTTTATTGCTGGTAATATCTTTTTTCAAAAATGTATTGCTTGTAATAATTTTTTTTTATAAAGTATTTCTGGTATTAAAACCTATTTTTACACTTTCATAGTATTTTGACTAAAGTTTGGCTGTTAATTATTTGCCCATAGCTGGGACCCTAGCAGGTGCTACCACCCTGGGTCAGGGTGGACCTGGGAACACAAGCAATTAAGAGGTGGTTCCATGCTTCTCAAAACCTCCTGAACAGAGGCCTTGCTGTTGAATGTAGTTTATCGTCTTACCCAGACGCTTCTTTTCCTGAGTGACATTCTCTGGGCAACCAACTACTTAATTTCAACCCAAGCACATGGTGAACTCACACACACTATACTAAATTCTATAAAAAATTTTTTCCCCTTTTTTAAGCTATTTGTATACATGTAAATATAATTTTCTGTTTCTTCTTTTGTGAGCTATGAAGTTTGTTCTCTCTCTCGCTCTTTTGTACAGTCACACACAAACATACTAGACACGTGTTTTCTTTCCATTTTTGTGAACTATCTGTACACATGCAAATATAATTTCCCTGTTTTTCTTTTGTAGAGCTATGTTGTTCTCTCTCTCTGTCTTATACACACACAGGCTTACGGCCATATTATGTTTCTGTATGATCATCAAAGTTAAGCAACATCTAGCCTGGTCAGTAGCTAGATAGGCAACTACTTGGGAATACCAGGTACTGTAATGGGTAACAGCTTGGAAATAGAAATCAGAGAGCAAAGTTTCAATTCCAGTTGGGTTTGTTATAGTCATACCCTTGGAAAGATATGAATCCACCTCTTATCCCCCTGCTATGGGTTAATCTTTTTTTTCAAGACATACAAACAAAATAAAAACAAGCAAAATCGTTCAACAAAGTAAGTAAAAATCCTTTCCTTACTGATTTGTTGAGGTTAAGCAATGTCAAGCCTGGTCAGTACCTCTACAGATGACCACTTGGAAATACCAGGTGCTGTAAGCTTGGATGTGCAGGTGGTGCAATGGATGAGAGCTGATTTACAATTTCAGTCAGGTTCATTTTCTACTGGTGAGAAAAGTGGCATGTCATCCAACAGGATGAACAAAAAACAGTTAAACGGTGGATGAGCTTCTTATAGAAACCAACAGCCAACACACACACACGCATATATATATATATATATGTATATATATTGTGTATATTTTGGCAGCATGTTTTCATTAAGACATGTCTCATTAAATAATTTAGACAAGTTTTGTCTACTTATTTTTAATAGAATTCTCTCATAATTATGGACAAGTGTTTTAGTACTCTTAAGTAAGGGGTGATGTGGTCACAGAAATTGTCTCCCAGCCATGACTGGGTTTGCCTGCTTCTGTGGCATGGTGCAGAGTCCTGTTGCCAGACATAGGGTCTTCCAGCAGCCACCCTCTTGACCCAGGGCAGCATTACCTCCTCAAGCCACTTGATGTAGGACTCTGTGTTGAGTTTGAGGCCCTCACCAACAAATTCAAGAGTTCTTTTATTATCAGAATGATCAGAGTGAGTAATCTGAGCTGCTATACCTTTGTAATCACCATTAGACTTGTCCAATTCTTTCCAAATCTTCTGCACTGTCCTCAGATTGACACCCAAACATGCTGAAATGTTTGTATTAGAGCTTCCAGCATGAATGCTAAGCAGTACAGCATGCCATTTCCAAATTTCTGGCAGAGAGAATTGCATTATGGTGATCTTTTTCTCACAGACGGTACCTAACTGACTGTACTATACTGTGCAGTCAACAAAGTCAAAAACAAACAACGCACATATGCAAAATTAAAAATATAAAATGGCAACAACTTACTCATTGTACTCTGTATATAGGCTAAGATGGTGTCTTGAGCCTTGAATGGCAACCTTCCTAGAGATGGTATCTCTATTTTTTTGGACTATTGTGAGTGTCTAAGATGGGTGTCAAGAAAAGTATCTGGCCTTATAAATCTTGTTTCAAATCATTATGACAAATTCTTTGTCAATCAGGACCCACTTTGCTTTATGTAAGAGTGATCCTGGTCCTGCCCCAACAAAAAATATGTTTATGTAGGTATGTATGTATTTATTATATTCACGTACGTGAAAATACTCTTGAGGAAGGTATGAATCCATCACTACTCCGCCAGCTATGTGTTAATTAGTGGGACATGTATCACTAAAATTATCATTATTTCCAAAAGAATTCTCAAAGAGTAAAAGCCTTTTCCAGCTTTAAATAACCTGCAAAAGGTTGATAAGCTGTAAAAAAAAAAAAACAAAAAAAAAAACAAATCAATCAATACTGATTTGTTATTGTACTTACGTTTTACATTCCCTATGGCATTTTTATCACCAGTTTTATTGTGGTGGATGTTGTTCAGTCCAGAATCGAGACAGCGGAATTCACAACAAGTATTCTTGACTTCTTCCAGCCGATAACAGGCTGGAGGAGAGCAAGCTCTCATGTTGCAAGTCGTATGAAGACCATCATTGCACAGGCATACTCGGCAAGGTTCATTCTTGTCAGGAATGAATTCATCTCCGTCTCGAACAAGCTGGTTCTTCCAGTCATGACATGGCAAACTACTGCTGGAGACACCTGTAAAAAGAAAAAAAAAATCATATTGCTGCCACAGTGTTAGTCTGTTGGTGTGTTAAGATGTTCGACAGGCTAATATTGTAGGAAAGAATGATGAATCTGAAAAAAGGATTTGAGATTTTTTTATTAAATGTGCACCTGATAAAAAGCCTAAGAGCCACTCAAAGTAGAGTATTACTGGGTGGAGTTATTGTATGAATATGAGGAGGAAGTTATTTTCATAATCATAATAATGCACTATATAGAATAGTTGACACTCAACTTGAAGAGCCACTCAAAGTAAATGGTTACTGAATGGGGTTGTTTTATGGACATAAGAATTATAGATTGTGAGAATATTGGGGAAAATGTATGACGGAGTAGAAAAAGTGACACATTTCACTCTTCAGGAGTTCATGAAGAACAAAATGTTTCACAAGTAAACTTTTTCAATTTTGTCATACATTTTCCTCAATAATTTTCTTGATATAAAAAATATATATCATTATCTCATTATGAGGATATGTAAAATAATAGCTGACCTTAGACTTGAAGAGCCACTCAAGGTAGAGTATTACTGAATGGGTTTGTTTTATAGGTGTAAGAATTATAGATTATGAGGATATTTAGGATAGGTAATAGTTGATGCTAGACTTGAAGAGCCACTCAAGGTAGTAGGTTACTGAATGGGGTTGTTTTATTGCTACAGGTGTAGTCATAGAGATTGGCAGTTTGGTGGCAGGAGATACAGCATGGCTGAGAAAAAAGGACAACTATGACCAACATCAATGTGGCTGAATTAGATGCTATGCTAAAAGGTGTTAATTTGTCTTTAAAAGAGAAGTTGAAATAAGGACTGATTCAGCCATAGTACTAAGTTGGGCAAACTCTAATATATAGGAGAACTGGAGAATGCAAATAAAAGGTGCTGGAGACATGATAGTGAAGCAGAGATTAGGAATGCTGGGAGAATTGATATCCGAATTTGCATTATGAATGAATGCAGTGTTTGTGCCTTCGGAAAGAAATAAGGCTGATGCATTAACTTGAGTAAACAAAAAGTTGTTGGTCATCAATGAGGAGGAAGAAGGTCCAGTATGCTGTCTAGGGACAAGAGAATGAGAAGAGTTTCATTGTATGCATCATATGGGAGTGGACTGGACTCTGTCTTTGGTGTGAAAAATCAACCTGCTTGTAAAAAAGGCGGAAGTCTAGAGGGTGGTCAGGAACTGCAATAAATGTCAATTGATTGGCCATACCCCAAACGTGCATTATCCTGGTGAGATTGGAACAACAAACAATTGGATGAGGTTAGCTGTCAATATAACATTATTGCAGGGGTGTGTATTTGTCAATGATTGACTGTGGACCTGGGCGACTGATGATATGGATGAAACTGTGTGTGGAAATGGCAGCTGTGGTTGCAGAAGAACTGGAGAAAGTGATTCTTGAACAAGGTCCAATAGTGGAGATGGTAATAGACAATGGTACAGTTTTCCACTTGGAACACCTCCAAGCGATGTTTGAAAAATGGAAAATAAGAAGGTACTACGGAGCAGCATACAGGCCAGGAGGAAATGGAATAGTGGAGTGACACCATTAGACTATGAAAGCAATAGCTGAGAGAGGAGGGATATCACCTGTCAAAGCAACATTTTGGTACAACATGGCGTTGGACAGAGAAAGGAGACAGTACCACAAAGGTCAAGAGTGGAGGCACCCAAAAGATATATCCCCAAATACTGATGAGGAAGTGCTGGCCAGAATCCAAATAGGTGGAGAAGTTTGAGTAAAGCCACCAAACACATGGTGCATGAAGTAGTGGAAAAGACAGGGACATGACTGGAGTACAATCACATAACAAACTGACCATTGATGATATGCCATAACATATTTTGCATTTAAGGTGAGTGGTCCGTGCAGACAATGAGGATGTAAATGCTGAACATGGAGGAGATAGAAATAAGACAATAACAATGCAAAGACCACAGAGAGAGTGCAAAGTGTCAACCTGGGCATGCGACTATGTTGTGTGAAATGATCTTGTAGGATCATGGGAGCCTGTAGCTTGAATGAGGGAAGAAAAGAGAATGGAATATTGCTTACCTCATGGTGGCTGGGGAGAAAGAAGCAGCAACAGGTGGCAATTTCTTTTATAGAAAGTTATCGTAGCAAGAGAGAATAATGGTAAGGAAGTAAACTATAAAGTTCCTACAAAAATAGGAGTTGGAATTTTTTTCTTGTTAATTTTGTATGAGAAAGATAGCGAGAAGGAACGTGATTTAAGAGGACGAGGGAGATCTGATCCTAAGAGAACTTTTTTTTTATATTTTTTGAACCACAGTTAGGCTGAGAACTTTTCAAGTATGGACTGGGGAATCAACACTGCATTGTGACTGTCATTTTTGCACTTGAATGCAATCTTTATTTTATGCAAATTTATTTAATTTACTCAGTGCAAGAATTTTCTGTCATAAGTCATTTTTAACTCCCAGATACATAAAAAGTAATTTTGCAATTCCATTGTACTAAATATTGATTCCAATCTTTGTGGGAATGACTACTAAACACTTTTCCCTCCCTAATTTATAGGTAGAAGCACACAAATGCATGCTGGGATTTCTTCCCAGCCAATAAAATAGGCCAGTTCTCAGTCCTGGTCTGTCTTGTCTTGAAGTTAGAACATTACATTTGCTTATCCAAATTTGCTCTTGTACATCAACTCCAATTCTTAGTTTGTGAACTTTTTGCCATATTGCTATTACTTTGCCTTATTACTGTTAATTCACCTTGCATATATTGTTTGTTTGCTTTATATTATTTTTGCCCTGTTCTTTGCTCTTTCTTGTTAGTGCTTATTGCAAATTTTGCCAATTCTGTTTGTTGGACAGTTCTGTTACTTTGACCAGAGCTACTCACTCCACTTATTGCTGTATTTATTTATTTTATTTTATTTTTTTTTTTATGGTACAATTAAAATAGTTTGCATGGAAATAGCAAAGTCATTTATACAATTTAATATTTAAAAAAAAAAAAAGCAATAAAAGTAAGAGTTATCAACTTTTCATTTTCATGAATTTTTTATGCAAAGTATTTCTATTATTACCTTTTCTTTTTTAATCACTATGTTCAGGTCTGTCTTTATGTAAATAAGCGTTGTGAATTGGAAAATAAATATGTAATATTCAACAAGATTTCAATGTGCTTCTGATCTCCTGGGACCTTATGTGTCATAGGCAATGGATTAACCAATTTGGTCATGAAGGCTAAATGGTATAACAGAATGAAAACTAGTCATTTAGCTGCCACCTCCTCCTTCCAATTACTCATGCCAAAATCACAATGCTCAGGTCATGTCTCATTGGTTATCAATTACATTCCTTTTGAATCTGTAATGTAATCAATCCTTACTTGGTATATTGACTTCAGTTACTTTCTCACTGATGTGATGTGGCTTCCCTCTATCTTTTCTGCAAATATTTCCGTGGCAACTGCTCTGACAAGCTTTTTTCCTTGATACCTCAACTACAGGAATTTAAGCTTCTAGGTCCTACCAATTTATTGTTGAAATAGCTAAATGCAACTGCCGCTTCTACTCCAACAGTTTCTTTTCTTGCACTTCCCATCTGTGGAACTCCCTTCCATTTACATGCTTCTTTGATAACTACAATCTTCAAAAATTTAAATGCAATGTCAGTCACCGTCTTCTTGAATTCCATTCATTTTTTGTTCTTTCCTCAATCCCTATACTCAGTCTCCTCTCAGAATTGAAAACAAAATGAGAACAATCTACTACTGTAGATTGAATAAAGGGATCAGTTCAAAATTCCAAGAAGGTTATTGAGCATGATGGCAAACATGTGAAGAAGTCCGGAGAGTGCAATGGTCGAAATAATGTTGGGATGACAACCAAAATGAGTATACTGCTCCAAATAGTAAAGCATAGAGATGAATACCATCTGGAAGTCTTTGGTTAACAAAGAAAGGACAATGAGAAAAAATAGAACTGTCCCCTGAGTCAAGATATTCATATAATTCCACTACCTGCATACAGACATTAATTTTAAGCCTTTAGCATTCAACACACATAAACTTGCCCTGTAAATATCGGCTCTCAAAGTCGCAGTGTTTGCATGACTTTCTGCATTATTTGCGATGATGTTGTCCTATACATTGTTTTAAAAGATAAAAGAGGGGGAAATACCGGTCTGAGAATGCCAATTTTTCATAGTTGCTAATACTAAGTCTGTAATGACTAATATCAACAATTGCATTATGTAAGAAAGAGAAATAATATAGCACTTTACATTTAATCAAGCACACTATCCAATCTTTAAACCTGGCAGAGCCCATCCCTCTCTAGGTTAGACCACAGGCGATGTCCTCCAACTTGGTGGTTTTCCTTGGTCATGAACATTTGGCCACTGTAGTTCATCTGAGGAACCTTTTCACCATGGTTGGTGACCTACATTAAGGAGGTCCTTTACCCATTGGTGCTGTGTTAACACCATCCCTTCATGCAAGTTTAGCCTTCCAACTGAAACAGTCTATTGGGGCATGGCAATTTGGAGCCATCATGTGAGAGATTTATGAGATGGTTGAGGATCATTGTTGCCCATCTACCCAAAGGGGCAATATGCAAAACATCAAAGGTACTACCTCTTTCCAGAGTCTCCTATATCCAATGGATGTTGGAGTGAGCAGTTAGTCATCAAATGTACCCCTTTAAGAAATATTATTATATATATTTTAATGATAATAATAGAAATCAATAAGTAAAGAATAAAAGTATAAAACACACAAATGCAAATGTAGGAGAATGGTGGACAGCTAAGCATGTCAGTGCCACAGTGACTCTTTCCAGGGTTAAAGGTGAAAGAAGACTATCCAATCTGACACTGTAAATTTGAATATTAAAATTAAACATAGAAACATAGACTTGCTTTAACATAGAAGAAGACTATCCTATCTGACACTGTAAATTTGAATATTAAAATGAAGCATAGAAACATAGACTTGCTTTAACATAGAAGAAGACTATCCAATCTGACACTGTAAATTACATGTACATTGAAAATATACACTATTTTGTGCTAAATTTAAATACACCCTTTTCCGCCTTTTTACTCTTCTCTCAGATAAAATAGAAAACCACTTCAACACACTGGCATATAAAAAAATCCATAAGCTATATGTGTGGTTACATTGAGGTAAACAAGGTGATTGGTTACCAACTAGCAGTCAGCAAACAAAGCAGTGAGTTGCATCCAGTGTTGCCACAACTCTGTCTGTAGCATGCAGGACTTACAAACTGAGTCAACTGCTCCAGATTTTGTATATAGCTTCTAATATCTATGGCCAGGTATTGAGCCAAAAGAATTCTGAGTTCAATACCTGGCCACAGCAGAGGTGAACAAAAACTTGGAGAGCTGAGTTACCAAGGGGAATTAACTGAAACTGAGATATCCAGAAAAGGCATGGCACGTGGAATTAGAACAATCTACTCTCATGGATTGAATAAAGGTTTCCATTGAAAATTCCCACATATATCACCTGAAGAAGACCAGAGTGTACAATGGCTGAAATATTGTGAATATGGCAATAAAGATGAGGACAACAGTCTGAATGATATAAATAGTTTAAATAATATCTTATATAGACACAAATTCATTCTTAATGAAAAAGAATATATATTTTGACTGTCGGTTTTCAACTTCTGAAAAAGTTTTATTTTTAGAAAAAATAAGTTACTTTTTCTTTTTTACCATTTTTTGCCATTCTTTTCTGATCAATTTCATTATCATATTAATTTTTTTGTCTCGTCTTTCATCTTTATTTTACATCTTTGAATAAGATATTAAAACATTCCTCCGTTGTCCAAATTTCTTTGATCTGACATCATATTCATTAATTTTTTTACTATTATTTCTTATTTTCTGTTGCTTTTTATCAAATCTCTCAGACTGTCCCTAAATAATTCAGATCAGAAATATAGAAAAAAAATCTTTGGCAAGATCTGTCCAGGTTAACTGCCTTATCTTTTAGGCTACAGACACCAATTGATTATAGAAGCTCAAATCTAACCATATAGTTTTCATAGTCTGTTTTCCCTGAACTCTTGATAGCTCACCATCTTTGCTTACATTCAGAAGTTATAATATTATTTGAAGTTATTCAATGAAGCATTTTGAATTATTATAAATGTTTTAATTGTACTTTTTTCTTCTTCTTTCTGTCATTTTTACCATAAACTTTCAGATTGTAGTTATTGACTTAAACTGGTAATTTTATTATATTGGCTTTCTGTGGAAACAAAAGCTAAATTTTAGCTGAAGCAAGTATTTCAAACTTTCTTGAGAGTTTCATGTTGGTTTGGTTTGTTTTACAACATATCAAGCTTTTCCCAGATATTTAATGCCAAATCCTATTGTTTTGATAAACAATAGATAGACAAGTATTTGGTTTGCACTAGAGTCAAAAAAGGTAGCCATATATCCAGTTTACACTAGACTCAAAAAGGTTAACTTGAATCCAATTTGTATGAGAGTTCAAAAGTAGCAATAAATAAGTGGCTCCTCTACAGGAGATTCAGTTGATGTATACTTGACCCCAATCAAACAGGCAATCTTTGATGTTTGCCCTTTTCTATTATCATTGAACAATATCATTAACATTTTCTCACATCCTAGTTGGATCATCAATAGATTAGTGGGTAGTAAGGGAATCTGTGTCTTTGAAGTCAGTGTCTTTTGTAGCCTATAATGTTAATCATAATACAGTGTAACCTGGATATAAGAGAGTTGTCGGGATCGGAGAAGAAGTCTCTTATATCCGGGTTTCTCTTATATCCGGGTTTGGTCTATTTTGTTTAGGTAAGTATGGGAACAATTTGGGACCAGAGAAAATCTCTCTTATATCTGGGTCTCTTATATCCGGGTCACACTGTATTATGCATTTCCTTATATTCAGTATTCATTGTCTGAAAAGCCAGTACTGCCATTGATTGAAATTTATAAAATCTTTTATTAAAAACATTTTTTCAGGAAAATAGCTTTCTCAAGTTTGCTAATATGTCAAATTTTTTCCTCTCTTGATGGGGGTTTCCTTCTCAACCTTTTCTTTGAAGTAGTGTCAAACGTCAAGATCTTGATTGCCATTATTTTTTTCTTTGAGTACATTATATATAAATATATATATATATATATATATACACACACACACACAAATATGAGGTAGGTACCGTCACAAAAATGTGATACCTAATGTTTAAAATAAATTTTTACCAATGCAAAATTTTCCTTTAAGCTTTTATTTTAATTTTAATTTCAATCTGATAGATTAAACTTAATATTTCCAATAAACAAAATACTATGCTATATTTCAAAACTAATTTAAATTGATTGGAAGGAGTTTTCATTTTGAAATTTCTAAAATTATTGAATTTAGAGCCATTTTTAGCAAACTGTTATAAAAATGTAAATTGCTTTATCAAAAATATCTTCCACAAATAAAATATACTTTTCTGAAACTTTATTTGACTGATTTAACTGATTTAAAGTATAATTAATCTGATTTGAAATAACTATTATTTGCTTTAAGTTTAAAATATCGCAGAAATGCATTTACAGATAGTTTTAGTAGGTTGGGGTGTTTTAACCTTAAAAGAAAATAATTGTGGAATATAATGTGAGCACCTTTTAAGTACTTGGTAATCTTTTATTAAAACATTTTTTCAGGAAAATAACTTTTTCAAGTTTGCTAATATGTCACGTCGTTTCCTTTATTGATGGGGGTTTCCTTCTGAAACTTTTGTTTGAAGTAGTGTCAAATGTCAACATCCTGATTGTTATTATTTTCTTTTCAAGTTATGTTGTATTTAGAGCCAGTTACCCTTCTTGCTATCATGACTGACCAATTCATGATAAGTAGTCCTGGGTAATTGTCTAGAAAGAAAGAAGATAATATTATTACAGTGCCTTGTCTAGCTAAGTATTGAATACTACTATCAAAACTGACCCGGTCGAGTTAAGTGTTGTGTCTTGCCAGACACTACATGACAACAAGTTTCATGTGCTATCCATTTTAGTTGTTGCCACTGTTGAAAGTCCTAAAGTGATGTTTTATTTGATACAAGATTTTGTGATTTTGTTGTGCCAGTTCATGAGGTCTGACAATGGATGATCTTCCCTTAGACCTACAGTCTTCATTCACTGGGAACTATTTTGTAAAGCAGTTGTATACAATTAACAGTTTAGATATTTCTGAACAGGTTGGATATCATGCATGACATCCACATGAAAGTCTTGATTTGACAGGGCTATTTAAGAACATGACTCAAGTTCTTAGGTTAATGGTTTGGTTTTGCTGTAACAAAGTCTATTCTATATTGAAGTTCTTATAACTAATCCATACAATGAGGTTTTTGTAGTACAGTTTAACCCAGATATAAGAGAGTTGTCGGGACAGGAGAAGAAGTCTCTTATATCCGGGTTTGGCCTATTTTATATACATTAACACAGGCTCTAATTTGGGACCAGAGAAAATCTCTTATATCCGGGTTACACTGAAACGTACAGACAGACACACACACACACACAATCTGCGTTTTATAATAAGTAAGATGAGCTAACAAATGGTGAAAGATGTTATTCATGGATTAGTCTTTTTTTTTTTTGTAATCTTTTATAATTTTTTTCAATTTTTACTTATCAAATACAGTACAGTGTAACCTGGATATAAGAGAGTTGTCGGGACCGGAGAAGAAGTTTTTTATATCTGGGTTTGGTCTATTTTGTTTAGGTAAGTATGGGAACCCTTTGGGACCAGAGAAAATCTCTCTTATATCCGGGTTACACTGTATTTACTAATTCCATATCCAGGATTTTTATGATGAATCAAGTGTATGTACCACCACTGCTTTCATTCCAATTTTGGAACATTTGGAAGAGAATGTTGATTTAATTTTTGTTTAAGATCATTCTTATACTAACTATGAATACCTATATCATCAGCATTGCCCTCCCCACTTGTTAGTAGTACACTGGCCTCAGATTGAAGGCTGAAAAGCCTGCACACCACTTGTTAACAATAAGTGAGTTAATATATAGACATTTGTAAAGATGAAAAGAAACAGACTCAAACAAATTTTAATAATTTACACTATTTATATTCAGATTATTGTTATCACAATGTTTTGTCCATTGTGCCCTCTAGCCTTCCTCAGTTGGAAAATTTAGATTGCCCTTGTAGATAGATAGAAGTATATTCCATATTTATGTTAGTAAATTGTAAATAGTTGCAATAGTTGTCAGTAAGTTGTAATAGGAGTAAATATTTGTGTCATCAACATAGGTGCAGAGTTGAAAACTAGAAGGTTGTTGAGGAAAATTAGGAAAAATATGAGTTCAAGTCCTGGGTGACACCTGCATTAATGCAAAATGATCTAGAAGATTGGCCATTCAAGACAACTTTTGTAGTGTAATATTATCTAGAATTAAATTTGGCTGATTATTTTTTTTTTTTTTTTTTTTTTTTTTCAAATAATGGTTGATAATGCCAAACAAAATTCAAGATAGAATCTTGTTTCTTTGTATTGGATTAAAATAGTTTCCATTTTAATAGAAATAATAGAATTCTTGTAAGAGGATTAGAAAATGTAGTCAAATTTATTATCAGCAGATGTAATCATACCAGAATTTGCTATCCAGCCTTGTATTAATGATTTATTCCAAAGAAAATCTGAAAGAACTAATAAACAAGTTAATCAATGAAATCAAGAAGAAATGACAAGCCATTAATTATTAGAAGAGAGAATCCATGGTTGTAAGCAAAAGAGGATAGTCAAATGTTCTAGTTACACATTGGGGGCATTAAAATAAAACAGGTGTATAGGTTTCACAATCAGGCATTCCCATACCCGAGGACAGAGTGTGTAACATAGGAATAGATGCTTTTTAATAACAGAGCAATGTATTTTCATCTTTAAGACATGGCTGATCATAGCTCTCCACAACTTCCAAACCTTTGGAGCTCTTAGTAAGGTTTGTGTTTTTGTCATGTCTCTAGGTTACTCATTGCTTTCATCAGGTCCTATGAGTATCAAAGTCTCAAGCCCCTCTTATCTCATTATGTGTCCCAGAAATTTCAACTCTTTCTGAAGAGACTCAAAAATGTCATTAGTAACAAAGAAAAGAAATCTGAACTGCAACATAATGTCTATATAGCAGTGAATGAAGATTGAACAAACAAGGATAGATTATAAGAGATTAACTGCCAAAAAGTGCTGAAAATGGCACAAACAGATTATGAGAAATGTTCTGCCAGGAAGTGTTGAAAATGTTTTGGATAGATTATGAGAGACATTCTGCCAAGTGCTGAAAATGGCCCATGTAGATTACGTGAGAAAAAACAAAATTTTAATAGGAGTATCAACAAGAAAGAAATTGCTATTCATTATCACAAAGAGAGAGATGAAAGCTTAGAGAATATAACACTTAAAGGACACATCGAAGGCAAAGGAAGAAGAGAAAAGCAATGAAAAACATATTCAAATGAATGAAATTTGAGGACTTTCAACAGCAGCAACAACTAAAATGTAACTCAAAGAGAAAATAATGATATAATTAAGATGTTGACATTCCACACTACTTCAAACAAAAGGTTTGAAAAGAAACCTCCATCAATATTGGTTGTTTGGCTGGATGTTTTTGTTTAGTGGCATATCGACTTGTATGTGTTATTTAATGCTGAAATCTAAATACTTTGAACACAGGTTTTGTTTTTATTTTGTGATAATAATGATTTTAGTGATACAAGTTTTACTAATTAAAACACATCTAGTGGAGGAGAAAAGGTGGATTCATACCTTTCCAAAGGTTATTTGCTTGTAAGTGAATATAACGAACCCAACTGGAATTGGAACTCAGCTCTCTGATTAACAATTCCAAGCCATTATCCATTACACCACCTGCAGAACTAAGCTTACAGCACCTGGTATTACTAAGCAGTTACTTATCTAGATACTGACCAGGCTTAACATTGCTTAACTTTGGTGATCGTACAGGAACTGGTGTTTCAATGTGATGTAGCTCTAAGTTATCAATACTGGAAAGTACAATAACAGTTAGTGGGCTTGAGAAACCTATTTTCTTGAAAAATTCTTTTAACAGAAAAATGTTATAAATTTCAACTAATGGGAGCACTGGCTGTCTGCTTGGTCAATGAATGCTGAATGTCTCCTTACAAGGAAATGACTTATAATATGATCACCATTAGAGACCTGGGAGGTGTGTCGAACAGGCAATAGGCAAAACCTATCTACTCCTATTGAGGAAACAGTCAAAAATTGAAGCTTTCAGGAATTGGAGTCATGATTTGCCAATTGTCCGGTTCACACTCCTCTCCAGTCTTTTGAACAGGAGTAAAGGTTTATCCCTTGTTTCCTGTTTAGGATTGAGTTTCCAGTTCCTTCTAAAGTCTGCTCCAACTCTATACTTCTAATGTCTATGCCTAAGCTCTTAAATTTTATTCACTAATTATTTTTTTTCTATCCTCCACCAATAGGATCAAATAGGTTTGCCTATTGTCCAGTTCACACTCCTCCCGAGTCTTTTGAACAGAAGAATTTTATCCCTTGTTTCCTGTTTAGAATTGGGTTTTTGGTTCCTTCTAAAGTCTAAAAAAAAGAAAACAATGATGATGATAATGATTATAATAAGAACAGATACTACACTTTCATTCCAGTCCAATGGCAAGGGAATGAAGAAAAGTGTAACTTGACTAGCATTGGCTGCTTGATCAATGAATGCTGAATGTTTCATTTTAAGCAAAATAAAAGTATTTTTTTATTAATGTAGAAGGATTGTTCATAAATTTTTATAGAAATATAGTATTTTTATAATAAAATAACATTTTGCATCCTCATTCTTATTTCTTATATTAAGTAGTTTATCTATACTGCCAAAAAAAAAAAAAAAAAAAAAAATAATGAAGGCAATATTTTAAGGTAATTGTGTTGTTACATTATACATAGAAAACATCAAAAAATTTCTCATGTATATGTTCAATACTTCCTGAATATAAAACGAAACAAATAAAGTTTGATTCCCCATTGAATAATTATGATTTTTATGCCACCAGAAAAATACTGAAGAGGCAGAAAAGTGTTGTAACTTATTAAGATTATTTTTTAATCTTTTCAGCAAGGTCATTAGGATGCAAGGGGTTACTGGGAGTGAAAGGGAATAAGGTGACTTTACTGAGGAGACGTGTTGACATTGCATTTAATGATTTGAAGGTTGTAGGTGGCAGAGAAGAGATTAGAAGGGAGTTCCATATGTGAGAAAAGAAACTATTAAAATAGAATTGATAGTTGCATCTAGCGAGTTCCACAGTAAACATAAGGCCACAAATATGGGGCAAACAGTGAGGATCGAACATATTATTTAGTAGTAATGTTAATTCAAACTGCCCAATTGACCAGCACTCTATACCAAGTTTCTATTGGTATTCACAAAACAGCTTAGTTTTGGCACAAAGCCACAATTATGGAGCACCTAGTAAGAATCAAACTCAATTTATAGTAGTAAGAATGAATTAGTGTAGTTCCCTAACCATTATGACTTGTTGAGGCACTTAGCTGATGTTGAAAAGGGTTACACATAAAGTGTGTGTATGTATATATATACTTACAAGAAAAAAAAATTAAACTAGCACTAAGCAAAACAAACCCACACACGTAAACACACATATAGTGGAAAAACACACTAGTCAGACCACACACAAATACGCCATACATGATACATGTAGTTACTGTATAGATTTCTTTATAATAATGCATAGTATATATGTATGGAGAATGAATATATATATATATATATATATATATATATATACACACACACACACATACTGGCCAAAACAAACACATTGTGTGTGTGTGTCTGACTAGACCACACACACACACACACAATATGCAAAAATGGAGAACAGTATGAAAAGATAAGAAAGACCTCATTCCTTCCCCCCGTTTCTCTGACCAATCCTAATTATTTTATTAACCCTTAGGCAAAGCAATATTTTTCTGGCGGTCCAAAAAGAATTTGGATTACTAACACACAGAAAAGACAATGATTAAACATAAGAAAACATTAATTCGTTTAAATAATATGTAAAAATAACCATTCTTTGCCTGATGAAGGTCACAAGGCCCAAAACCTGTGTAGCAAAAAGTATGGAAAATAAAGTATAATATATGAGAAATATTCACATTTGCAGCTTCTCTTTTCTCTTTAAAATATACACTTTTCTCTAGTTGGAACAACTATTACCTCTCCCTTATATATATAAGCCAAATTTCAAGTGTGCAATGACTGACCACAACTGCTACTTTCATATGCTTTTGACCAATCATCAGGCAGTTGGTTCTATGATAATTGTGTAAAAGTGCATGAAACTGGCAGTCGTGGTTGGTCACTGCCCACTTGACATTTGACTTAAAAAATATAGTAAAGTTCTGCCATCATTTATTAAGGCATTGAGCACTCTTTTTTCGTGTATGTCATCTTAAGCACGCTCCTTATTCATATTTCTTATATATATATATAATCAATATAATTTATATTTTATTTATTTTCCACTAAAAATGGTTATAAGTAAAGAAAAATTTTGTAATCTGTATGGATAATCCCAAGGAGGATGAAATTCAGAAAGCTCAGTGTTAAATCAGAGTGATTAATTCAATGAAAACAGACAACTTTAAGGGTCCATTGGTTAATAAATTATAACCAATGGACCCTTAAAGTTGTCTGTTTTCATTGAATAAAACAATGATGTTTACCCAAGGCCCAAGAGATATTCAAGGTAGAGGGTTGCAGAGTTTAAGAGGATATGTTTTTGCATTAATGCAAGTGTTCCCAAAGATTCTATCTTTATATCTACATGGTTCCTAATTTTCACCAATGACCTTTTTGGTGTCATTAGTTCTCAACTTGGTATCTATACTGATTACACAACTATTTACTTTCCACTAATAGTAGTTAGTCTAATCAGTTCGATAAACTATAATTAGAAGCTGATCTAAAAAAAATTACTGACAATTTGTTGTTAACTAGGACAAGGAATGGCTTGTTAATTTTAACACCTCCAAAATTAAACTGCTCTATTTTAATCATCTAAGAAAACCCATTTAAATTTCAATCAGTTTGGCTGATGCTAACTTCCAGGAGAGTGACTCATTGTATCTTGTCAGACTAATATTTCCTGCTTGTAATGGAAAGATTTTATTGAATCAATTGCTAGGTTTGCTACGAGGAAAGTTGATTCCCTGTATTGTGCCAGAGAATTTATCTCATCAAAAACTATCTTCCATATTTATAGGTCTACCATTCATCTTTGCTTTGAATATTCCTGCTATATTTGCTCCTGTTATATATTTAAAGATTCTTGATAAAATCCAAAGAAGAATCTGCAATATTATTGGTCTTAACCTGACATCTCAGCTTTAGCCACTTTCTCCCCTGCCCTAATGTAGCTTCCCTGTACCTTTTCTATAAATACTTTCATGATAATTGTTCTCATGAACTTTCCTCTATTATATATAAGACTTCATGAATTTATGCACAGTACTAGATTGGCAGTAAGGTCTCATGATTTTACAATTGAAATGGCTAAATGTAACCACAAGTCCTATGCTAACTGTTTCTTCTCTTGCACTTCTTGCATGTGGAAATCTCTTCCAGGGTCTTGCTTCCCAGTCAACTTTGATCTTGGTACCTTGGTACCTAGGTCTTCTTAACTTTTGTTCTTTTATCATTCTCTCTCCTTAAGTGATTTTTTTAAATGTGTAATTTTTCTTATATTCTCTAACACCCAGTAAGTCCTTGTATCTTAACTTTATTGCCTTGCTTGAGAGCAAAATAATTATATATATATATATATATATATATATATATATATATATATAATGATAGGATAAAGAACAAGTTGGAAACAGATCCTAATCTAACATGTTTCACTTTATTAAAGCTTCATCAGAGATCAACATAAAAATGATAAAAAGCAAAGAGACACAGATGTTGTATGTTGTGTTTTTTTTTTCTGATATTCTTTCACACTCAATAACATTTTGCCTCTTAGTGGATTTGTTGCATTGTTTGGGATGAAATGCTTAAAAAAAACTATGTGGGGAAGATAGGCATTGAACCTAGATTTGAACAAACCAAGATTATAGTAATGGAAGGGAACCATCCTCTTGGGAGTCAGAATTCTTTCTTAACAGTGACAATAGAGTTCACTGTATTGATAAAAATCCTAAATTACTTGTGCAGAAACTACAAATGATGCAATTGAAAAATTACTTAAATGTGGTCATCATTTTTGTCGCCATATTTATCACAACGTTTCGGCCGTTGTAGGCTCCGGCCTTCTTCAGGTGGTTGGAATTTTGAACTGAACCCTTTATTTCGCTCAATCAAGGACACATGGCACAGTGGATAAATGCGTTGGTTAGATCCAGTGACAGGACCCAAAGAGTGAAAGTTCTCCACTGCCTTAACCGGGTATTGAACATACCCGTTAAGGCAGTGGAGAACTTTCAGAGGGAAAATTAGCAGGAGATAACTGATAACTGACATCCATCAAACATGGCACGTGGAACTAGAACAGTCTACCCCAGTGAGCAAAATAAAGGGTTCAGTTCGAAATTCCAACCACCTGAAGAAGGCTGGAGCATACAACGGCTGAAACGTGATAAATATGGCGACAAAGATGAGGACAATAGTCCGAATAATGTAAATAATGAAGTTAGCTTTCTTTGGATATTTTGATTTTTCATGATCAAGCTAAGCTGATTCTTCCAAGATGCCAGGTTAAGATTTTTGCTGAACCTTTTGCTAATTTGTTTAAGCTGGAAGTTCAAAACAGAGACATCATGTGTAATGGTTATATATGTTTAATTGACTTATTTTTCAGGCACTTCCATCCTAACTTTTTGTTTGAAGTAGACTGCAGTACTAGATTGGCAGTTAGGTTTCACAATTTCATTGCTGCAATTACTAGATGTAACTCTAAGTTCTATGATAATATTTTTTTCTCTCACCCTTCTCACTTGTAGGAATCTCTTTTGATTTCTTGCTTTCATATCCACTGTCTCATCTCTTATAAATATATTTTTTTTTCTCATATATACTGGGTGTAACAGTATAATTGTCTATTTCATGAAATGTTTAATATCTAAAGCAAAAAAACACTAAACTAAGGTTTTCAGATAAGACCTTCAGCCATCTTGATACCATTTGTCGTAAGAATCACTAAAAAAAAACTGAGTTATTCAGCTAAAAAAGGAACAGGTTAAAATCGTTTTGTATCAGCCCCACTGTCTTCCCATTTGAGCAATGGTGATAGGAAAAAGATCATTTAGGCCTTCAGTAATGGTACCAACATTCATACTTTGGCTTCCACCTTCAAAGTCCATTCAAGAACCATTAAAAGAATGGTGAACAAGTTTAAAAAAGATGGAACACTTAAGGAGGAAAATGGATCAGGAGGTCACAACCAAAAGAGGGATCATCATTTCAACTTAGAGCTGAAGAGATCAATTAGAAAAGATCTGACCCAATCCATAAGATGTTTGGTATGTGAGAGAGGAGTTTCAGCTATGACAGTCCAAAGAACAGTGAAAAAAGAAAATGAAATCATATGTGAAACTTGTAAGGCACCTTGTTACTGCAGGACAGAAAGTTAGGAGGTTAGACAGGGCAAAGATCATCTTGAATAAGTTGGAAAATTATCATGGAATAATACATATATATTTGAACTTTATTTCAATCCTTCATGAGCTTCCAATCATTAGCTATATTAATTACATGATTAACCTGTCATTTTCGTTTATGATTGATTTCATCACGATTCTTCTGTTAAACATGGTAAATAATTATACATTCTTATTGCTCAAAGTAGAGTTTGTTATAAAAACCTCTGAGAATTCCAGTAAGATATCTTAAATCATTTCAAAGATATAATGGTTCAAAGCTTAATCTAACAATTGGACAATTTTGATTTTTGTTAAATTATTTAAGTGAATTGTAGTTTAATTTTGGATTTGAATTTAGGCTCAGATTAACATTTAAGATTGAGAATAGGGTTGGAAATAATAAATTCTAATTTAGAGAGAATTTGTTATCAAAAGGAAGAAACAAGAAAAAAAAAATGTTTGAAAATCAAGGGGAGTAAATCTATTGATTTTCATGAAAAGAAGTAATTTATTAAGTTTATTAATATTAATAATATTATTAAAGTAGTGATATCAATAATAATAATACAATATGCCATGAAAAAATAAAATTAAAATACTAATGAAAATATTACATATCAGTGAAAATAAAATAAAAGCCATATAAATAGAAACATATAAATATGTAAATAAATAGAACAAATAAATAAATAAAATAATAAATGAAAATAACTAAGTAAATAAACACGTTTCTAATAGTAAGACTAAAGATAAAAAAACAACAATAATAATGGTTATATACTAAAAAGGGGAATGATATGATAATGGAAATAATGGATTAGCAAAAATGTTAATTGCATTACAGTCTAATATTAAAAATAGCTGTATAGTAAAGGTGGCAAAAATAATATAGTAATAATATTAATACTAGTATATGTGGTAACCTGTGTTCACTCAAAAAAATATCAGCACTGACAATATATATATACATATATATATATATGTACACACGAGAGATAACTATATATATATATATATATATATATATATATATATGTACACACGAGAGATAACTATATATATATATATATATATATATGTACACACGAGAGATAACTATATATATATATATATGTACACAGATAACTATATATATATATATATATATATATACGAGATAAATATATATATATATATACAAGAGATAACTCTATTGATATATATACACGAGAAATAACTCTCTATATATATATATAGAGATAACTCATATATATATATATATATATACCCGAGAGATAACTCATATATATATATATATATATATATACCCGAGATAATATATATATATATATATATATATATATATATATATATATACCTGAGAGATAACTCATATATATATATATATATATATTTATACCCGAGAGATAACTCATATATATATATATATATATATATATATATTTTATACCCAGATAACTCATATATATATATATATATATATATATATTTATACCCGAGAGATAACTCATATATATATATAGACAATAAACAAAAAAAAACAACCACGTGACCAAATAAAAAACAAACAACGGAGGAGGGTAGGGGAGAATTATTTATTAAAATAGATAGAAGAAAAAAAAAGTAGGGGGTTAGAGAGAAACTCTGATAACTGGGGGTAATAAACCATTTATTCAATCAAAGAGAAAAAAAAAAACCCGTGTAGAGGAGACCTAGTCTAACAACAAACATTTTCTATTTTTTTTTTTTTCCTTTTTACTTAGAATTTCAGTTTTAGAATTTAATAAATAATCAGGTTCTTTGTATAAAAAGCTCTAGATAATTTTTCCTCTACACATAGTTGACAAATTTTATGACCTGCTCTATATTTGGAACATCTTTTTAATATTTCCCATTTCAGGATGGGGTCTTTGTTATTATCATATCAAACAATGTGACTAAAATATGCTGGTGCCCCATCATGCATAAACTACATGCATCTTCATATTAGCAGTGGTACATCCTCTAGCAGGTCTGGAAGTCTGTCAAAAATAAAGTCCCTGTAGACGTCTCCTGTAAAATGTGCTGGGAGAATATATGGACCTACCAGAGAGTCACCTACAATTCCAGCCCATATATTAATCATATGCTGAAGTCTAGCATGTATTCTACCATGGGAATTCCGATCAACTCACAAATGCTGGTTGTGTAAAAATGTTATTCCATGCAACCCTGTGCACATTGCAAATGATACGGATACAGGAGCTGATAGGGCCACGTGATATGTGCTGATACCTGGATCACCTATGACAGCATGTAGTATGCATTCTTTGTAGTCAGTTATGTGAGTGGATCTCGGTCTTCCTATACCCATAGTTTGTGGTACCATAGATCCTGTCTCAGCAATGCAACAATAAACAGCAGCAAAGGTTGGATGACTCAGCTGCCTTAGGTCTGGAAACGCTACCCGATACAGCGGTGCAGCCTTGCTTCCATTATCATTCACATAACCATATGTAAAAATCATATCAGCCTGCTCACAATATGAATATCCTGTAATTGTTAAACAGAACACTTCTCAGTTAGCTCAATACTTCATACATTAAATGTTGAAGACTGACAAGCCACAAATGTACACAAATGATAAATGTAACCTAGTCTACATGGCAACACAGTACCATCTATAATAAACTTTCTTTAAACTTAACACAAAAATGAAAGGATTTGCGAACATATGTTTATACTATGAACTTATATATATATATTTATTAAAGACATTTTTATGTTTAACGTTGTTATTTATAGATACAACTATTTAAGCAAATGCTCTGTTTATGATAAACAGTATTAAATAACATTTACCGGCCTGTATGTCTGAGAAATTTTCATAGAAAATATTTGTTCTTTGACAGGATTCGAACCTGCATCCTATACGGAAGATTGAAGTTTATAAGCAGTAAATTCGACCTTGTCTACCGAAAGGTTCTTTGTGGCCCAGAGGTTAGGCACGTCAGCGTAAATGATGGTTCTGTATAGGATGTAGGTTCGAATCCTGTCAAAGAACGAATATTTTCTATGAAAATTTCTCGGACATTCAGGTCGGTAAATGTTATTTAATACTGTTTATCATAAACAGAGCATTTGCTTAAATACTTGTATCTATAAATAACAACATTAAACATAAAATGTCTTTAATAAATAAATTGTCGGACCTTGTCCAATTATATATATATATATATATATATATATATATATATATATATATATATATATATATAAAAAGTGAACTTTTGTCCTTGTTTTGGTGTGAGAAGCCCACCCCTAATGTTTATGAAAGTATTTTTGATACAGCTTATATATATATATATATATATATAATTTTCTCTCTTTTATATATTTTTCTCTCTATGTATATTTGTATGTGTTTTGAAAGAAAAAGATGAATATATTTACTTACATATACAAGTTGTTGCCAAAAATTAACAAGAATATCCAAATTAACATTTTTATAATTTAAAATATAAATTTAAAAGATTATAAAGAGTTAAATAAAATTGTGAGATTTAAAAAAAAAAAATAGCTGCTACTTCTTAGAAATGAGGTGCAACAAAATATGGAGAAATCGGAATAATATACAATTTTTTTGAAAAAGCAAAACAAAAACTAAAAAAACAAAAACCATCTAAAGCATTACAAAATTTTAACTCCAAAACTCCGCTTCTTATATCCAATCGGCTGAGAAGTTGAGTACAGTGATTGAAAAGTCATTTCAGATCATAATCTTGACAATTTGTGACAAAGGGACTCATGATCCATGAACAATGCTTTTCTTAAAGCCCTACCCAAACCACCATTGCACCACCCGCATCCATTTGACCTGGCAATGCTAATCACTTGATCCTCCTCCACTCGTTAAAGAAACAATGAACTAAGGTAGAAAAAATAAAATCTTATAAAAGTCGTAACCTGCTTTTCAGTTTATTGACACGGCTGCTATCTAAGTCTGAGTAAAAGTAAAGATGAGGATGGTTGTTAAATGTATTGAAAGGAAGGCTTGCCTTGGTGATCAAAGGACTGGACTAAACGCCAACAGGCATTTCTGATTAAAAAAACAAAAACAACAAAAAACATTCACGCACTTGGCATTGTTAACTGAAAGGCAGGAATTTTTTTCTTTTTAATTTTTTTTTTTTAATCATTTCACCCCTAAGCAAGGCAATAAAGCCACTAAGATGCAATGGGGGTTACTGAGTGTGAGAGAATAAAACATTATTAAGGAGAGAGAGAGAGAGAGAAAAAAAAAGAACAGGAATTAAGAAGACAAAAGATAATTATTGACATTGCAGGAAATGGAATTAAAGAATATAAGTTGTCTGAACATCTGCTATAGTAAGAGCAATAGACTAGTACAAGGACTAATACATTTGTTCATATTTATTTATCTATCCATGTCAGTGTTTTCATATCCACCCATTGAGCAAGAGAATCAGAGAATAAGAGGCAAAAAGAAAAAAGACACTATTACGGCATGAAGACAATAAAAGAACAAGAATAAAGAAGACAAAAGATAACAATTGACATTGCATTTAAATATTTGAAGATCAAAGTTGACTGGAAAGCAAGAAACTGGAAGAAAGTTCCACAGGTGAGAAGTGAAATAGAAGAAACTGTTAGAACTTATGGTTACATCTCGCCATTTCAAGTGTAAATTCAATCAAGGAAATAAAGCCACTAAGCCCAAGAAGTTACTGATTGTGAGAGAATATCAGAAGAAAAAACACTATTAAAGAGAGAACAATAAAAACAAGAATTAAGAAGACAGAAGCTAACGATTAACATTGCATTTAAATTTTTGAAGATCAAAGTTGACTGGAAAGCAAGAATCCAGAAGAGAGTTCCACAAGCGAAAATTGAGTGAAAACAATAGAAGAGCAATCAAGGAAGACAGTAGATAATGATTAACATTGCATTTAAATTTTTGAAGATCAAAGTTGACTGGAAAGCAAGAAGCCAAAAGAGAGATCCACAAGTAACAAGGGAAAGAGAAGAAAATGTTAGCATATAACTGATGGTTACATCTAGCCATTTCAAGTGTAATTTCAAGCAAGGCAATAAAAGCCATTAAACACAAGAGGTTACTAATTGTGAGATAATATTGAAAGAATAAACACTATTAAGGAGATAGAACAATAAAAACAGGAATTAAGAAGACAGAAGATAATGATTGGCATTACATTTATATTTTTGAACATCAAAGTTGACTGGGAAGCAAGAAGCCAGAAGAGAGTTCCACAAGCAAGAATAAACTATTGGCATATAATATTAATCATTTCACCCCAAACATGGCAATAAAGGGACAAGGATGCAAGGGGTTACTGGTTGTTAGGGAGCATGAAAAAAACTACTATTATTTGCATTAAATTTTTGAAGATCAATTTTGACTGCAAAACAAAAAGCCAGAAGAGAGTTCCACAAGTGAGAAGTGCAAGAGGAAAAAGTGTTAGCCTAGAACTTAGTTACATCTACCATTTCAATTGAAAAATGATGAGACCTAGCTGCCAGTCGAGTACTGCGCTTAAATTCATAAAGTCTACATACTATAGAGGAAAGAAGTTCATCAGAACAATTACCCTCAAAGTATTTATAGAAAAGGCAGAGGGAAGCTATGTTATAACTGTGAGAAAGTGAGTGAAGCTGAGATGTCAGATGAGGATCAATAACATTACATATTCCTTCTTTGTATTTTATCAAGAATAGCTAAACATATAGAAAAAGCACCAGACCAGATGCGGTAGTGATGTTCAATACATACGATATGAAATTATAGATTACAGGTTCTACTCAGCTTAGTTTAGGCCACAAATATACAGCACCCAATGAAGATCAAACTCATTACTCAGTAGTAACATTCAGTCATACTAACCTGTTGACCACTACCCTATGCCAAGGTGCCACTGGTATTTACAAAGCTTAGCACAAAGCTACAAGTATGTAATACCAAGTGAGGATCAAACTGACTTCACAGGAGTAAAAGACTAACCATTATAACTTTCTAGCACTCATTTGATATAGAAAAGGGATACACACTGCCTAAAAGTAAATATATATATATTTATATATATATATATATATATATAAATGAAAAATGTAAACTTGCTCTGGGTGGAATTTATTCAATGAAGACTAAATAATATTGGAGATGATTAATTAAATATACAGCAGATCTTTAGATGAATTCGAAAACTATACATGAACAATGACATGAGTAAACAAGCAGAAAACAAAGTATTGAATCTTGAAAAGCCCATTATTACACAGAAAAAAAAAAAAAATATATATATATATATATATACACACACACACACACGTTTGTCCTGGGTATAACGATAAACTATGTCTGGCAGCAAGACCACTGATCGAGAAATTGGAGGTTTCAATGAGTATGGAAGCACTTCTTAATTGCTGTTGTTTCCAGATTCACCATGACTTCAGGTGGTAGCACCCATTGGGGTCCCAGCTATGGCCAAATAGTGAACTCCCAAACAAAGACAAAAACTGAAAGTATAAAAATACCTATTTATAGTAGAATTATCAATAATCCTTATTTATAGCAAAATAGCCAACAATACACTTTATCTGTAGTTGCAACTGCATTCAAAAATTTAGTTGAAACCATAAAATTGTGTTCAAAATATTTAGATTTTGGCATTAAATAACACTTCTTTATCTATGAGGAAATTGTCCAATATTGTTTGTGTAGCAGCATATCAACTCCTTATGAGTCATTTAATGACAAAATTTAATTTTCTTGGGGGCATTAGTAATTTCTTGGCATTAAAAATTTATTGTTGGCATTAAAAATACCAGCAATACATAAAAATGTATTTTTATATTTTCATAGTGTTTTGACTCCAGTATCTTGGACTTTAACAGGTGCTAAAACCCCAGGTCAGGGTGAATATAGGAACAATGTCAATTAACCTTTATCATGTTGGAGGTGAAAATTGTTGCTGTAGAATTCTCTCCCTTTCCACACTGTAGGCACATTCTGTCACCTCGAGAGAATTGTTATAAATAAATACTTGTTAACTATTATTTCTGGAAATAATAATTGACAAGGGTTAATGCAATAGAAGAAACTGTCAGCATAGAACTTATGGTTACATCTACTATTTCAATTGAAAAATGATGAGACCTAACTGTCAATCTAGTACTGCAGTTAAATTCATAAACCCTAGGTACCATAGTGGAAAGTTCACCAGAACAATTACCATGAAAGTATTTATAGAAAAAGCACTGGAAAGCATATGTTAGAGTGGTAGAAAAGGAATTGAAACCAAGACATCAATAACATTGCATATTCTTCTTTGAATTTTACCAAGAATCTCTAAATATAGAGTACCAGACCAGATGTGGCAGCAATATTCAAAGCAAGGATGAATGGTAGGCTTCTATACATGCAAGATAGATTCTGGTGAGAAAAATTGCCTTGCAGGACACAATGAACCAACTTTCCTAGTTGCAGACAAAGCAATTGATTCAATATATCGGAAAACATTGAGAAGGTACAATGAGTCACTCTCTTGGAGGTTAGCATCAGCCATGATGATGGTAGGCCAAAAGGGTTCTCTGAGATGATTAAAAGAGACCTGTTTCATTTTGGAGGTGTTAAAATTAACAAACCACTCATCGTCCCATTTAACAGATTGTAAGTCATTTGCGAGATCAGCTGTCAATCTGACTTCACCAAACCAATTAGACTTACTATTAAGTCAGGAGTAAATAATTATTTCATCAGCATAGATGCAGAGTTGAGGACTGATGACACACAAATTTAAAGCTCAGTCATTCAAAATATGTGTGAATGTTAACTTTCAACATATTGACTACTAGCAGTAGAGCCCGGCGTTGCCCAGGGATGTAACAGTAAGAGATAGATCAAGTATCGACCATCATGAAGACTGAAAAATAAAATTGACAAAGATTATTGTTTAAGGTTGATGGACACGCATGTCTTAATTAGTATTTTTTTTTTTTTTAAGAATTGGTCAAACCCAAACTCAAACAAAAGCATTGTTTTCAATCGTTATGAGTCTACCGATTGAATAGAATTTTATTATAAACAATTGTCTTGTAAATGGAATTTTTAAAGCATTCTGAATGTAAAAATAAAGAAAAAAGTAAAATTTTGTTGAAATCGGTTGAAAAATGTAGGAAATCCGATCCCATATATAAACAGACACACACAAACAACCTGGGTTTTATAATAAGTATAACTCGATATGAGTTGTCCCCCTTTTGTTATGGTGACAGAATTGTGTTTTCACATTGATTTTGTACCAAAACAATTGTGTTTTTCCAATTTTTGGTGCTGTCAGAACCACCGCAAGGTAATTTTATACAGTCCTATGAAGTTTTGTTGAAATCGGTTGAAAAATGTAGGAAATCTGATCCAATATATAAACGTACAGACACACGCACACACACACACACACACAATCTGCGTTTTATAATAAGTAAGATGTATTAAATATATTTTAGTCAAAAAATGATAGATAAAAAAAATCTCAAAAGAAATGTGATTGTCTTCTGGCGGGGGTGGGGGGATGGGGGTGAACTGTTTTATGAAGTCAGTAGGTTAAAAAAAAAAAAAAAAAATTGATTATTTATCAAAAGTAAGGTATTAGAGATTTCTGTGTTGAAAGTCAGTTGTTGATCTTGTCTGTTATTTTGATCATGTGCTCAAGTGACAGGTCAGAGAAGCGTCAATAGAAAAGGAAAAAAAAATGATTTATCTAAAATAAGGCATTAACTTTTTCGATTGTAGAAGTCAATTGCTAAGCCAGTTTGCTATTTTTATTGCGTGTTTGTGCATTGGTTTTTAGAGGAACTGGTTATTGTGTGCTTTCACATTTAGATTAAGAAAACACAAATAAAAATGAAAAGAAGGAAGAAAAGTTAAAAATTATAGACCTTTAACCCTGAACTAACCTACATTACAATAAGGTATTTTTTTTTTATTTTCATATTTGATGTTATATATAAAACTCACATTTAAAAAAAATCCCCTGGGTTTTATGATAAGTCTTCCTAGACGCCTTGATTATGAATATTTGTGACCATGTCTAATAGTATAGTACTGTAATAGAAAGGATCCAAAATTGATGATTGTACAAGAACTAGTCCATCTAAGTTAAGCAATGTCGAGCCCAGTCAGTACCTAGATGGGTACTGTAAGCTTGGAGGTGCGGGTGGTGTAATGGGTTATAGCTGAGAATTGGAAATCAGAGAGTTGGGTTTCAATTCCAATCAGTTGTACGCAAATTTACGCAATTTTCTAAAATAAATTTTTTAAATTTATTAATCCAATTTTATCACTTTTAAACTTTACTTTTAGTAGATACTCATATCTGAGTAGATGCTCTGTTTATTTATTAAACGGTATATTTATTTTCATCTAATGGCCTCAATATTTGAAAAATCTTATTAAATAAAAATATGTGCTCTCCAGCAGGATTTGAACCTAGTAGTTGAATGTAGTTTATTGTCATATCAAGGACTATTGATCATATGAGTCCCCATTATTACCTGCAAGTGCAGACAACAGCAATTAAGAGGTGGTTCCATGCTCCCCAAAACCTCCACTTTCTAGATCAGAGGCCTTGCTGCCAGATGTAGTTCATCATCACACCCAAGACGTAGAGGGTGTTTTTTTGATTGATGCTGAAATTGTATGTATTTTAAAACTAATCTTGTGTTTGTAATAATGATACCCAACCACCACTTATTGATTTTTAAAAAAAAAAATTAAAATGATCATTTTGTATTGTAAAACTGATTTAATGCAGATTCTAAATCTTCCCTCAAATTTTAAATTATTTTAATCGTATAATGTTCTTTCTTTCTTCATTATTTAAAAATAAACAAAAACCTGATAAATGAATATTTGATGTGTTTGATGAGTGTGGAACTTCAACATTATTCATGCCTTTTCAAAATCAGTTCCGTAAGTGATTTATTTTTTTCTTATAGTTTATCAATCCTTTGTGAGTACTGTAAAAAAACAAAAATGACATTCTAATTGTTGTAGCATACCTATGGATGATAATGGGAATGTCTCCATTCACATAAATATAGTAGTAAATACTGTATGTTGGTCTGCAGCTGGAGATTCATTGTGGAATTCACTTGACTCACTTCTAGCAGTTGACTACTTCTATGCACCACTGGTGAATCTTATATGTGTTGTTCTTATCCTAAGTATTATTGTTCATTACCAACCTTTGTGTGATTATTCTATTCAGTAACCTTCCCTAGGTTACAGCACTATCACAGTCTCTGTTCATATCTATTCTCTTGTTTTTCACTTCTTTTCTTTTACCCTCTCTTTTCTTACTTTCACTTTTTCTCACTTCATTCTTGTTTTTACTCACTTTTATTATTTAAAAAAAATATTTTCTTTAGCTTGTATATCTTATATTCCTTTTTCACATTTCTATGTGCAATCTGTTCATATCTAACTATCTATTGTATCATACCTACTGACGATAAAGGATATGCCCCCCCTTCACATAAATACAGTAGTAAATACTGTATGTTGGTCTGCAGCTGAAGATTCATTGTGGAAGTCACTTGACTACTACTACTACTACTACTACTATGCACCGCTGATGAATCTTATATGTGTTCATTATTAACCTTTGTGTGATTATTCTATTCATTAACCTCCCTGGGTTACAACACTAATAATCCAAAGTATCTTTCAACTTTTAATAATTTTTATTTTGAGTGAATATTGTATTAACAATTTTTTGAGAATGACAATGATTTTCCCCAGATACAAGTTCTACTATTTAACCCATAGCTGGGGGAGAGAAGATACATACAAATACTTTGTGAAAGATATGAATCTAAGTGAATGTAATGAACCTGACTGGAATTTGAACTTGTCTCATAATTGCTCATCCTGAGCAGTTATCCATTACACCACCAACACATCTGAATCTTTTGCAAGGACTTAAAGTAACAGAGCCAAAAGATATGTAAAAGTAGAAAAAGTATTTGGCATTCCTCGACAAAATGCAGAAAGGACTTGATGAGTTTCATACCTTTTTATAATTGCTTCATACCTATGAAGAAAAGAATAATAATGCTTATAGTTTTGGTAAAAAAAAATTGAAACTGAAGAAAATAGTTTTAAATCTCTTTAAATAATTTGCTGCATGTTTACATACCATTCCTTTATTCAAAGAAACTAAATCCCAGACAGTAGTGCCCAAACCTTTTTTCCTCCGGGCTGCATTTTTGGATTGAAAATTTGCTTGCACCAAATTTTATACAATAAAATGTTCACTTAAAAATAAAGAAACAGGGAGAGGGTTAAAGCGAGGTAACTGCAGATTCAAAGTCAGAACATTATCATTGATAACTCTCTCCTCCAATTTACGGACCATAGTTACTATATTCTTAATACTTGATATGGTGCAAAAAATCACAATGATAATATTGGCTAATAATTATTTATAGCTATTTATACTGGAACTCATGCATGCAATTATAATCCATAATAATATTTTAGATTTTGAAATCATATTTATTTTTGGAAACTGTTTCTAAATCATTCATTCTGCCACACCTGCTATCCTCTTCCACCACACCTATGAGGTACGCTGTAGTGTTTGGGAAGTACTATTCTAGACTAATCCTACCATATCTTCAGATTTCTTTCCAACCCCAGCAAATTCCAATCCCCATGCTTGCCATATATTAGATTTTGGAAAAAAAAAAATCCCATTTCTTCATGCTTATTCCAAAACTCCCATCCAGCCTATTAGATTTCAAATTCTTCAGTTATATAGATTTTGAAAATATCCCCACCCCCTTCAGTATATTAGATTTTGAATTAAACTTTCAGTAAAAAAAAAAAAATGGAGTGTCAAAAGGACAGTTTTTTCCTTGACACTGCTATTATTTTAACTACTTTCACTCCTCGGCAATATTTGTCTTAAAAAGCAATGATTAGAATTGTAATAAAACTTAAATATATGATGAAAGTGAATTTTCTTTTTTGTCTTTGAGAATTTACAAAAAAAATATTAAATGGTATTTATTATATTATTTATTGGAATGGTTAGCAAAACACAAACTAATTGCCTATTGATTCAAACTTTATAAAATGGTAAATAATAAGGATTTCCTTATCGTTGGTTTACATATTTTAATAATTTAGTAAATGTTGACAAATTTATGAATAAAAATTTTCAGATTTCTTTCTTTATAAATTGGTAAATGATAAATATTGCTTTGCATTGGTTTTAATTGTATTAGTTTTTAGAATGTTATAAATATAAAATTATTCTTGTAAATAAACAATCTAATAAATAGTGTTTAATATTTTTGTTGTAAATTCTCAAAAACAAAATGTATCAATTCAATTTTATGTTTATGTTTTATTACAATTCTCATTATCATATTTTAAAACAAACATTGCTAAGGATGGGAGGTAGTTAAAATAAGTGTCAACAGAAAAACCATCCTTTTGATGCTCTGTTTTTTATTAGGCATGACAGCTCAATTTTGCCAAAATTTCGAACATACTCTTATTATATTTTGAAAAAAAAAAAAAAAATTCCATTTTCCTCTCCACCACTCAACTCCAACCTCAATTGCTTAATGCATTTTGAAAAATTTCCAACATCTCTCTTATACTGCCTCATGGTTTATTAGATTTTAAAAAAACATTTCCAACTATCACCCTGTGCTTAAGAAAAACTTTTCAAGTACTCCTTTTTAACCCACCAACTTATTAAATTTTGAAATAATTGCTATGGGTTTCATAAAACTTTTCAAGTACTCCTTTTTAACCCACCAACTTATTAAATTTTGAAATAATTGCTATGGGTTTCATAAAACTTTTCAAGTACTCCTTTTTAACCCACCAACTTATTAAATTTTGAAATAATTGCTATGGGTTTCATCATTGGCCAAAGGTATTGTTTTGCTGGAAGCACCTTGGTAAAGCTGCCAATTGTTCCATGATTAATGCCAGCTGGACAATTTTTGAAGGCTTTCATATTAAATGTAACAATGTGTCATATTTACACCCATCTTGGACATAAAAGGGATATAATCAGGTGCAGTGTTTGAGGCATCTTAGTAACAAGTACCAGGGAACTCGGTTCTCGCTCCATGCTTTCCATCCAACTTTGATCTTCAAAAATTTAAATGTAATATTGATCGTTATCTACTGTATTCCTGATTACTCTTCTATTGTTCTCATTCCTTTGTCATGCTTTGTTTTCTAATTCTTTCATGCTCAGTAACCCCTTGTGTCTTAGTAGCTTTATTGCTTTACTTGAGGTAAATTTGATTAAAAAAGAAAAAAAAAAAAGAAAGACATGTCTACTATTAACAATGTTGGGACTATTTATCACAACGTTTCAGCCGTTGTATGCTCCTGCCTTCATCAGGTGGTTGGAATGTTGAACTGAACATTTTATTTCGCTTGTTGCAGTAGACCGTTCTAGTCCCACGTGTCATGTCTAGTGGATGTCAGTTACCAGTTATCTCCTGTTAATTCCCCTCTCCAAGTTCTCCACCACCTTAACTCACACTCTTTGGGTCCTGTCACTGGATCTAATTAATGCCTTTATCCACTGTGCCATGTGTCCTTGAGGAATAAAAGATTAGGATGATAGTCCAAACAATGTAAATAGTGTACATAATACCTCATCTCAGAAATATAGACAGATACTAAAGACATGTCTCTTTAAATAATTTAGACAAGTTTTGTCTATTTATTTTTAATACGATCCTCTTATATTCGCGGACAAACTTCTTAGTATCCTTATTAAAGGAAGAAAGGAAGTTACCATATTGATGCATATTCATTTATTCTGAGTACTTTCAACATTAGCAAAATGTCATTTTCAGGGTCTTGTTTTATCAAAGGTAAATTTGTTGTGTTTATCTGAAAATTATAAGAGGATCATATTAAAAATAAGTAGACAAAACTTGTCTAAATTATTTAATGAGACTTCTTAATGTAAACATGCTGCCAAAATATACACAAGAGAATATATATATATATATATATATATATATATATATATATATATATATAATAAAAAGGCTTAAACACTAATATTCCATGGTCATAATTTATTCCATTGGAATCGAATACGATCCAATTCATATATATATATATATATATATATATATATATAAAAAATGTGAATGTCACTGTGTCACACTTTTTCAATGATAAGGACACAACTCTCTAACTTTCAATAGCTCATGTTACAGAAATTTTGGATTCTCAGGTTTTCATTTCTGCAACTGTTTTTGGCAGGATTTCTTGAAACAAATTCTTTTGTACAATAATTTTTATAACTTGGAAATAAATTTGGGAATAATTGAAATTAATTGCCAAATCCAGTGAAAGTCACCCATGAAATAAAAATAATTGTTTGTATGAAAAGTAAGGACCTATGTACATCAAATTCTCCTTAAATTAAGTGGCAGCAGAAGAATTATCATTGAACTTTTAAAAGGTAAGCTTAAATATTAATGCAATACTTAAATGCAGCGATATGAACACTTTAACCTATAAATATAGCCTACCATAAAACTATATTTTATAATTCATATATATATGTGTGTGTGTGTGTGTGTGTGTGTGTGTATTTAGGCAGCATTTTTTCATTCATACATGTTTCATTAAATACTATAGACAAGTGTTGTCTATTTCTTTTATGTAAATTCTTTTCATAATGTCTGATAAGCTTAATAACATTATCATTGAATGAAGAAAGAAAATCACAATATTGATTCATATTTTTTAATCCAATCTAAGCTTTCAAATTCACTCTCACATGGTCATGTGTGACGTCATGAGTTGCGGTGCGATTTTTGCTTCCAGCGTCTTATATGCACGTGTTTATCGTTGCTTGGAAATCATCCATGTAAACAGAAACAGACTATCATCACTGTCTTGTCCGTATATTGCTTAATATATTGTACAGTAATTGTCATCTTTGATAATGGCTTATGTAAGCCGAAACCTTAGATTGGATTAAAAAATATGTATCAATATTGTGATTTTCTTTCTTCGTTTAATGATAATGTTATTAAGCTTATCAGACGTTATGAAAAGAATTTACATAAAATAAATAGACAACACTTGTCTATATTATTTAATGAAACATGTATGAATATATATATATATATATATATATAGGCAGCAACCTTTCTTTCAAACTTTTTCATTGAATATGACTGACAAGGAAAAGTTTATGAATTTTTACATCAATTTAAACATCACTAGTCTGATGAAGTCCTATGAAAGATTTTTTTTTGCTACTTTGTCAGAGATTTTCTGAAGGGTAGGAGTACCAGTATATGCCATTGAGGAAGTATTAGCTGAAGGAAGGCTCAGAAGAATAGTTTCAGGTAGATGGAAGAGAAAGTGATCTCTGCCAATCAGAAACGGTGATGGGAGAAATGACTTTAAGGCAGTGGGGGCAACTGGGAGGAGCAAGGCCTGTGCCCTCTACCCACGGAATGAGATAACTTCCAAATTGGGAAAAATTAAGGATATTGGAGAAAAATTCTAAACAAAGGAACTTTCTTAGAATTTAGTCTGAGAATTTAGGAAAACCTGAAGATCCCAACCACTCTCCAGGTTAGAGTTAGGGTCCATAAAAAGCAGAGTGCTTGCAGAGGCAAACAGATGGGACTAAGAAAAGAGTAAGAGACAACCTGTCTACGTGACTTCCAGCCAGTGAAGAAAGCCTTCAACTTCGATATGCGTTCCAGCGAACTTGCCCAGACTTAGTCACGACAAACAAGATGTCACGAAATATTCAAATGAGGGATGGGTCAAGTGACTTTGCTTTCAAAATATGCCTGTCTGAAGAACATATAATGTTGCATGTGGAACAAAATTTGTATTACCAGTTCTGTATAGGAAACATCACATAAAATATTATTTTTTCTTACAACTTATCTTGTGACTTGTGCCTTTACTTTGTCCAGTCCGAACTAGTTCAATGATTCCTGTCAGCAACTGACTCTTGCTAGCCTTCTGATCTAAATCGAACACAACATGGGATAAGGCAAGGCTTGAGTCAACGTGATCAATACCAATAGTGAATACTGAACAGAAAGACTGGACAGACTCCCAGAGGGTGACAACGTCATAATCTTTTCTGGACACAAAGTGTGTAAAAACTGTTCAAAAGTCCTGCATATCCAAGCCCTTTTAGCTATTCTTTTAGCCATGCTCAAAGATGATTTTTATTTTTAACTGAATGTATGGGTTTGTTTTATGTATAAATTTGAAGTTTATTTTCTCAATGGTCAGCACATTGTGACAGTGTTCATAGTTAATGTTTTAAAAAGATAAAGCCAATATTCAATAACATTTGGACAGATTTTACGCTATGTGTTCAGAAAAGAAAACACTTGTACAAACACAAGAAAAATTAAAAAAATGCTTAGTAGCCATACCTTGTCAGTTGCCTTTAATGATATATATATATATATATATATATATATATATATTATAATTAAAATGTGTGAGAGTGTGAGCATCAGTGTAGCCTAATCATAAAAAGGAATAAATAAATAAAAGAACAAATATCTATTCTTTTTTTAATGCATATAACCTACATTCTACAGATTTATTGATCTAAGCTAAAACCTGAAGGAAGAGTTTACTCTATTGCCTATAGTAATTAGCACAAAAAATACCTAGGCAAAAACTCAAGTAATCTAAATAAAAGACAATATGAAGACAAAAGGGACATTTTACAAAATAAAATGTCAAATGCATTGGTTGCCCATCATAAGACTGACCATAATTTTGACATAAAAAATGCCTCTTTGATCAAAGGAGAAAATAATTCACTACAATATAAATGTCTAGACAGTCAGTTTTGTGCCATGCATGATACAATACATGACTGACAAGGTAGATTTTTTCCCACAGTAGGTTGCCATTTCTTTCTGTAGTAGACCAGTTGCCATCCAAGGCTATAGAACCAAGTCTGTCCTGCTATTTACCCATAGCTGGGGGAGAAGAGGATTCATACCTTTCCCAAGGTTAATAACACGTAAGTGAATATAATGGATTCGACTGGAATTCAAACTTGGCTCTCCAATTCCTGAATCTGAGCCACTATCCATTACTCCACCATACATTCTAGAAATGTCTAGAAAGTGCCTTAATCACAAGGTAATCTACAGTAAATTTGCACCCTGGCTCTAACAAAATTTCACCATTTGTAGCATATCTTCTAATATCACAGTGTGGAATAACTACTTACAAAAGTGATGTAAAGAAAAAAAGTCTCTAAATGGATTTGGCTAGATATTAGAAAAAAAAAAAAAAAAATTATAAAATTCCCAGCACCGGTCTCTTATCTACATGTGTAGTCCTACCAATAAATTTAGTCCAATGAAGTTCTGAAGGATGAAATGTGTCACAAGTAAACTTTTTTCACATTGTCATACAATTTCCCTTATATACATACACATATATATATATATATATATATATATATATATATATATATATA
>CAHIKZ030005630.1:1477500-1522500 GCA_903632075.3 Acanthosepion pharaonis | reverse complement strand
ACAACATTAGATAAACATCAATCTGTCATCCAACTGTCAAACATGTCAACAGTTTAAATAAACAGCTACTACTGTGTTAAAAATGTCTGTCTGTCATATTTTAAAGTTAAAGTATCTAACATTTATTTCAAATCATATTAATTATACTTTAAATCAACTAATACTCCTCAAATAAAATTTTAGAGAAGTATACTTTATTTTTGGAAGATTTTTTTAAACAATGAAAAACAACTAAAAAAGGGTGTTAATCAGCTATTTTAACCAAAAAAATAAACTCCTTCCAGTCTATATTTCTGAAATGAGGTATTGTAATTATTTACATTGTTCAGACTGTTGTTCTCATCTTTATTACCATGTTCACAAAGTTCCAGTTCTTGTATGCTACAGCCTTCTTCAGGTGATTGGAATTTCGAACTGAACCCTTTATTTCATCCACCAGGATAGATTGTTCTAGTCCTTAAGGACACATTGGCCAGTGGATAAAAGCATTGGTTGGATCCCAAAAGTTATGAGTTCAATACCTAGCTACAGCAGTGGTGAACAAAAAACTTGGACTGTTGACTTAAAAGGGAGATAACTGAGACATCCAGAAGAGTCACAGCATGTGGAACTAGAACAATCTACCCTAAGCAAAGGGTTCAGTTCAAAATTCGAATCACCTGAAGAAGGCCAGAGTGTACAACAACCAAAACATTGTGAATATATTCATAAAGATCTTCTCCCGATGTTTTATATATTTATATTTGTGGTGTAATGAATATCAGCTCAGAGTGAGAATTCAGAGAGCCAAGTTCAAATTCCAGTTGAGTTTGTTAGATTCACTTGCACACAAATACTATTGGGAATGTATGAATCCATCTCTTTTCCCCCAGCTATGGGTTAAATAGCAAAACAGACTGGGTTCTTTAGCCTCGGTTAGCAACCAGTCTACAGCAAAAAAGAATGTCAACCTACTGCGTGAAAAAATCTGCCTCATGTATCGAAAGATACATAATCGCCCAAGCGTGTATCATGTATGGTACTGACTGATATGTTATATATTGGGCACGTGGCCAAGTGGTTAGAACATTCATGAGATGAGACCCAGGTTTGAATCTCACCATGGTCGATTTGTCAGGAAGGTGACTTCCTGATGTTATCAGACTGGAGGGGTTGTTTCCAGCATATGGCCTCTTTGGAAAGTGCCTGAAAACCATACCACAGGTTGACTTAAGCCTTGTAAGTAAAATTGGGTGGATGGAACTTTTGGGGCCATCGATAGCTGTCCTAGCACAAAGTCACAAGTCATCGTTGCCAAGGGATTGAGTGCACTGGCAGTGTTGATCATGCTAGATAACACACTCTTTCCCAGAAACTGTAAATAAGGTCTGCTCAGCATAGTTGCAGTAGAAACCACAGGTGAGCTCTGTGGATGTTGAACAAACATAAATGTGCCTGAGCAAGCGTCTGCAATAGGGATTGGCTAGCTGCCCTACTAGATGGGTATCCTCAAATACGAGTGGCCGGCTATATAATATGTTATATATATATATATATATATATATATATAGATATAGATATGTCCATTTTTAAAGCCTTATTGAGGCTGAGTTGCTTTATACTCCCCACTCCAGGTATGGGTTAAACAGCACAGCAGAGTGAGTTCTCTCGCTCTGGGTCTAAGTCTAAAAGGAAGAAAACTCTGAATTCCAAACTGTAGTGAAAGCCCTGGGAAACCACTCCACCATCTTTTGCAAGCAAGAGAAATGAAAGAAAAACAAATCAAAAGTTAATTACCTTCTTTACAGCAGCGAATATTGGACAATTTCCTCAAAGATGAAGAGATTCGAGGCAACAGAGATGTGGTTCTAAAGAAGGATGCTAAGGATATCATAGACTGAGTATGTGAGCAACGATGAGATCTTAGAGAGGTTGCAAACAAGAAGGAGGCTTATACTTAACATCAGGAAGAGGCAACTGAAGTTTCTGGGACACATAATGAGGAAGGAGGGTCTGGAGAATCTGATACTCTCAGGTTGAAAAGAGGGAAAAAGAGACAAGGGAAAACAACACGTGGCATACCTGGAAGACTTAGGCAGGTGGATGACAGTATGTGGTCTGGGGGAGAAAGAAGAGGGAAGGAACTTCTTGAGAGCTGCAAGAGATAAGAGGGAGGTGGAGAGCCATGACACCTACATCCTGAAAGGACATAGCACATAAAAAGAAAAAGAAGACTATGTTTTATTATTATTATTTATTGTAAAGAAGCAAGAGAAAAAAGATGAAAGAAAGACTAATAAAAAAAATAATATTTGTGACAGGGCATCATGAAAGGAATTCAGAAAACTTAAGACTATTAAGGGCTTGAAAAATTTGATACTCACAGGACAGATTGTAGGCAAGAGAGACAGAGGAAAACAATGCATAACCTACCTAGATAGCATGTGTGAAGCTTAGGAGGGTTAACAAAACAAAATTTCTTATGAGCTACAATTTGTGGAGAGCCATGATTGCCAATGTCCTGAAGGGATATGATACATAGACGAAGAAGACTGAAGCAGAGTTGCTTTATTCTTCTACCTCAGATATGGGTTAAATATCACGGTAGAGTGAGTTCTCTTGTCTTAGGTCACAATTAGTCTAAGAGAAAGGTAACTGTCATTCCCAAACTATAGAGTAGGCACTGTGAAACCATTCCACTATCTTTCCCAAATAAGCAGATCAATTCACAGATAATAAAACAAAAAGGAATCTGTGGAGAGCCATGGTTACCTACATCCTGAAAGAACATATTAATTAAAAAAAAATATGATAATAACCTTTAAAATTTTCTTTAGGATAATTATAGAAGAGACAATATGTCATAAAAGCAAATCTGAATACAAACAAGTGATATGTTTTTTAAGAATTTCAAATTAAACAAGAAAATTTGTTTGACAAATGACCACTATATAAAAGTCAGTGTGTCTATTTTATTCTCTATTAATGCTGAAAATTTCCCAGCCTTAATCACTTCTCAAAATCTGACCAAATGGCTAAATTTTAGATTTTTTTTTTTTTTTTTCTGGTTCGGGGAATCCCTTCATGGTTGGGTCAAGAGTTTTTTTTTTAGCACCCACTCCCCAATATGAAATAAAGAGAAGCACATCGGCAATGGCTGCAGAACCTGCTAAGTATGAAGCAAACAAGTTCTTCCTTTCTTTCTTGCAGGGAAGGAATTGCCTTCTCCCCTCCCCACCAATGAGTTTTGATGAAAACATTTTCACAAATAGACATAAAAGTCTTAAGCAACAGTCTTCTTTTCATCCGTATGTCTATCACCATTTCTGCTTTCTTTGTGATCCACCCACAATCTAGATAGACCAAGGTAAAAAAAAAAAGCCGGGGGGGGGGGAATGGGGGTTGTGAAGGAAGAACAAAGCACTAAAAGAATGGAAAGACCATCCAAGATGGATAAAAATCATATAAGGAATACAGCAATAAATGAATAGTAATAAAAAGGGAGGTGGGAGGAAAAAAAACAAATAAAGAGAAAAACTGAAGAGTTTCTTTTTTTCCTTCATTTAGCTGACTCATTCATCATGTCTGTATTTTTTCTTTTCTTCCCTCTCTCTGCCTAATTTCTTATTTTCCTTTTTCTTCTTCTCTTTTCTATTTTTTCCTCCTTTTCTTTCTTTCTCTTTGCTTCCTTTCAATCTATTTTTTCCTCCTTTTCCTTCTTTCTCTTTGCTTCCTTTCAATCTATTTTTTCCTCCTTTTCTTTCTTTCTCTTTGCTTCCTTTCAATCTATTTTTCCTTTTTCCTTTTTCAATCTATTTTTCCTATTTTTTCCTCCTTTTCCTTCTTTCTCTCTGCTTCCTTTCAATCTATTTTTTCCTCCTTTTCCTTCTTTCTCTCTGCTTCCTTTCAATCTATTTTTTTTCTCCTTTTCCTTCTTTTTCTCTTTGCTTCCTTTCAATCTATTTTTTCCTCCTTTTCCTTCTTTCTCTTTGCTTCCTTTCAATCTATTTTTTCCTCCTTTTCCTTCTTTCTCTCTGCTTCCTTTCAATCTATTTTTTCCTCCTTTTCCTTCTTTCTCTCTGCTTCCTTTCAATCTATTTTTTCCTCCTTTTCCTTCTTTCTCTCTGCTTCCTTTCAATCTATTTTTTCCTCCTTTTCTTTCTTTCTCTCTGCTTCCTTTCAACCTATTTTTCCATCTTATTCTGATCTCTTTTGAACTTATTCTTTCTTCTCTCAATCTTAATTCTCTTTCTTTTTTCTTCACCCATAAAAATTCATTTTTCTAAAGATTCTTGTTCTTTTTGCTTACAACTTTTACCCTGCTTCCTTCCCTGTTTTTGTCTGGCTGTGCATTTAAATTCCTTTTTTTAACCTTATTTCTTTTCTTTGTATTTCTCAACTCTTTTTTACATTTCTCTTTTACTTCTTTCTTTCTCTTTACATTTGTACTTTCTTCCTTTCTTACTCTTTTCATTTTTCCTCTCTTTCTTCTTCTTTGTGTTTCTCTTCCGTTTCTTTCTCTGTTTGTTTGCATTTCTTCTCTCTTTCTTTCCTTTCATCTTTTCATTTCACCTCTCTTTTATTTTATCTTTACTTTCTCCTTCCTTTCTTTCTCTTTTATTTCTTTCTTTCTGTGCTTTCTTTCTCTTTGCATTTCACTTCTTTCTTTGCATTTCTATTTCATTTTTTCTCTGTTTGCATTTCTCCTCTCTTTTTTTCCTTTTTCTTTGTTTTCTTTCTCCTTGGATTTCTCCTCCCTTTCTAATTCCATTTTTGTAGCCTTTCTCTTTTTATTTTTCTGCCTTTCTTTCACTTTCCATTTCTTTTTTTTTTCTCTTTTTCTATAGATTTCTTTCTTTTCTCCTGTTTCTTTTTCCCTTATCCTTAATTTTTTCTTTTCTTGCTCTCTTTTTATCTTTCCACTATCATCCCTACACCTTTCTTTCACCCCCCCCTTCTCTTTCTTTCTTTCTTTCTTTGTTTTGTTTACTTCTCTTCCTTCCTACATCTCTTTACCTAGAATATCTCAGTTCTTTCTGTCTGATCATTAAATATCAGAAAAAAAAGAAAAATCCATCATCTCCCACAACCAACAACAGAAAAGAAAAAAAAGATGTCAAAAATCAGCAAATGCATATTAAAATCAGGAATAAGGAATAAAAGTGGGAGGAATCAAAGAAAAAAAAATACATAAATAAATAAAAATAAAAAAAAAAAGCTAAGTAAAAAGAGACAAGCAAGCAGATCAAAGATCCTAATGGTTTGTTTATGGGGCGTGGGAGTCAGAGAAGAACTAGTGCCAGGTTCCAGAAATATGAGCAGTTATCAGATATATAAATGCATTCTTCTATATGCCTACATAAATATACTGCATTTATTTAGCTACAATATGAAGCATGATGATCAGTTATCACGCACACACAACAAAAGGAATTGTAGACAATGTGTGCACACATCGATATATGATACTAGATTTAACCCGTGAAAATTTCACGGCTTTCCTATTTGAAATTTCTGATGAATCTTAATTCATCAGTTAATGATTGAATAAGTTTATGGCAAGTTCTACAACAATAAAATATCCATAGAAATTCCCCTATCACATCGTTAAATATTTGAGCCTAACAACTTTAACAAAATATTGCAATAACAATCATAAATATGAATGCTGGTCGTTATTTTAAGAAGTAAGGGGATACAAATGAAAAGATTTGAAATTGACAACTTTTTCCAACAGACAGTAAACACTTCTATCTTCCCTTCTTTCTTTCATTTTCTCATTGAAACCAAGTAGCATCTTTTATATATTTTCTCATGTGATCAAAATGAAATAGTCCATTATTTATGAGGTATTAGCAGGAGATATTAAACATTTCCATCTTTCTTTCTTTTTTTTTTCACTGAAACCAAGTAGTTTCCCATATATGGCTTTTGTTTTTCCATACAATCAAAACAGAATAGTCCATTATTTATTAGGTATTGACAGGTTGTAATACTTGTAAAAACTAAGTAATGAAAGGAAAGACAAGCACAATTATTATATACTAAAGAAAAAGAGATTGACAACTCTCTGCAAAGCATACATATAAATATACAAAACCGGATATAAGAGAGTTGTCGGAATTTTATATACATTAACACAGGCTCTAATTTGGGACCAGAAAATCTCTCTTATATCCGGGTTTCTCTTATATCCGGGTTTGGTCTATTTTATGTACATTAACACAGGCTCTAATTTGGGATCAGAAAATCTCTCTTATATCCGGGTTTTCACATTTAGAGAGAACATATTAAAGAAGTTTTTAAATTATACAGTTAACCCGGATATAAGAGAGTTGTCGGGACCGAGAAGAAGTCTCTTATATCCGGGTTTGGTCTATTTTATGTACATTAACACAGGCTCTAATTTGGGAGCAGAGAAAATCTCTGCAAATTAGCATTTAGAGAAACATAAAAGAAGTATTTTAAATTATACAGTGTAACCCGGATATAAGAGAGTTGTCGGGACATTAACACAGGCTTTAATTTGACCAGAGAAAATCTCTTATATCCGGGTTTCTCTTATATCCGGGTTTGGTCTATTTTATATACATTAACACAGGCTCTAATTTGGGACCAGAGAAAATCTCTCTTATATCCGGGTTTCTCTTATATCCGGTTTGGTCTATTTTATGTAAAACACAGGCTCTAATTTGGGACCAGAAAATCTCTCTTATATCCGGGTTACACTACAATTTTTTCTTAGCACATTTAGAGAGAACATATTAAAGAAGTTTTTTAAATTATACAGTGTAACCCGGATATAAGAGATTGTCGGGACCGGAGAAGAAGTTGTTTGGGTCTATTTTACCAGAGAAGAAAATCTCTTATATCCGGGTTTGGTCTTATTTTTTATATACATTAACAAAGGCTTTTAATTTGGGACCAGAACCCGATATAAGAGAGTTGTCTTATATCCGGTTTCTCTTATATCCGGGTTTGGTCTATTTTATATACATTAACACAGGCTTTAATTTGGGACCAGAGAAAATCTCTCTTATATCCGGGTTTCTCTTATATCCGGGTTTGGTCTATTTTATACATTAACACAGGCTCTAATTTGGGACCAGAGAAAATCTCTTTATATCCGGGTTATATCCGGGTTTGGTCTATTTTTATTAGCAATTTGGGACATTTAGAGAAACATTTTTATTAAAGAAGTTTTTTAAATTATACAGTGTAACCCGGATATAAGAGAGTTGTCGGGACCGGAGAAGAAGTCTCTTATATCCGGGTTTGGTCTATTTTATGTACATTAACACAGGCTCTAATTTGGGAGCAGAGAAAATCTCTCTTATATCCGGGTTACACTACAATTTTTCTTAGCACATTTAGAGAGAACATATGAAAGAAGTATTTTAAATTATACAGTGTAACCCGGATATAAGAGAGTTGTCGGGACCAGAGAAGAAGTCTCTTATATCCGGGTTTGGTCTATTTTATATACATTAACACAGGCTTTAATTTGGGACCAGAGAAAATCTCTCTTATATCCGGGTTTCTCTTATATCCGGGTTTGGTCTATTTTATATACATTAACACAGGCTCTAATTTGGGACCAGAGAAAATCTCTCTTATTTTCTCTTATATCCGGGTTTGGTCTATTTTATGTACATTAACACAGGCTCTAATTTGGGACCAGAGAAATCTCTCTATATCCGGGTTACACTACAATTTTTATTAGCACATTTAGAGAAACATATTAAAGAAGTTTTTAAATTATACAGTGTAACCCGGATATAAGAGAGTTGTCGGGACCGGAGAAGAAGCTCTTATATCCGGGTTTGGTCTATTTTATGTACATTAACACAGGCTCTAATTTGGGAGCAGAGAAAATCTCTCTATATCCGGGTTACACTACAATTTTTTCTTAGCACATTTAGAGAGAACATATGAAAGAAGTATTTTAAATTATACAGTGTAACCCGGATATAAGAGAGTTGTCGGGACCGGAGAAGAAGTCTCTTATATCCGGGTTTGGTCTATTTTATATACATTAACACAGGCTTTAATTTGGGACCAAGAAAATCTCTCTTATATCCGGTTTTCTCTTATATCCGGGTTTGGTCTATTTTATATACACCAGGCTCTAATTTGGGACCAGAAAAAATCTCTTATATCCGGGTTTCTCTTATATCCGGGTTTTCTATTTTATGTACATTAACACAGGCTCTAATTTGGGACCAGAGAAAATCTCTCTTATATCCGGGTTACACTACAATTTTTATTAAGAGATATTAAAAAGTTTTTAAATTATACAGTGTAACCCGGATATAAGAGAGTTGTCGGGACCGGAGAAGAAGTCTCTTATATCCGGGTTTGGTCTATTTTATATACATTAACACAGGCTCTAATTTGGGACCAGAGAAAATATCTGGGTTACACTACAATTTTTATTAGCACATTTAGAGAACATATTAAAGAATTATTTTAAATTATACAGTGTAACCCGGATATAAGAGAGTTGTCGGGACCGGAGAAGAAGTCTCTTATATCCGGGTTTGGTCTATTTTATATACATTAACACAGGCTTTAATTTGGGACCAGAGAAAATCTCTCTTATATCCGGGTTTCTCTTATATCCGGGTTTGGTCTATTTTATATACATTAACACAGTCTCTAATTTGGGACCAGAGAAAATCTCTCTTATATCCGGGTTTCTCTTATATCCGGGTTTGGTCTATTTTATATACATTAACACAGGCTCTAATTTGGGACCAGAGAAAATCTCTCTTATATCCGGGCTTCTCTTATATCCGGGTTACACTGTATTAGGCTAATACAAAAGTTTCTCGTATTATAATGACAAACCATCTAGTTCAGAAGAAATTAAAACATGACTGATGCCTCTTATTACAACTAAATGGATGCAAATAAGTTGAAAGAAAGACTAATAAAAAATTACTATTCATGACAACGCTTCATCAAAGGAATTCAGAAAACTTAAGACTTAAGCTTAAAACTTAAGGGCTTGGAAAATTTGATACTCACAGGACAGATTGAAGGCAAAAGGGACAGGTAAACAATACATAACTTACTTAGTGGGATTAAATAAGGTTTAGGAAATATAACAAAATCTATTAAGAGTTATAGAGAACACAAAATTGTGGAGAGCCATAATTAACAATGTCCTCAAGGGACATGGTACATAGAATAAGAAGATTGAGGCTGAGTTGCTTTATTCTTCTTCCCCAGATATAGGTTAAATAGCATGGTAGAGTGAGCTTTCTTGTCTAGGGTCACAAGAGAAAGATAACTTTCAATCCCAAACTGTGGAGAAAGCACTGTGAAACCACTCCACTATCTTTCCCAAATAAGCAGGTAAATTCATAGATAATAAAGGAATAGGAATCTGTGGAAAGCCATGATTGCCTACATCATGAAAGAACATGTAATTTAAAAAATATATTATGATAATGCCCTTTGGAAATACATGATATGAAAAGATTATTCAAAAGCTAATATTAATGAAATGGTTTCATATTGGAAATTCAGAAAATTCAAGACTTTTTACTCAAAGCTGTAAAGAAATAAGAGAATAAGATGAAAGAAAGACTAATCAAAAATTGATAATAATGACAATGCTTCATCTAAGGAATTCAGAAATCTTAAGCTTACTATGTTTTATTACTATTAGGTAAAACGAAGCAAGATAAATAAGATGAAAAATAATAGTCATAAATGAATAATAATAGCAATGCTTCATCTAAGGAATTTAGACAAGCTAAGACTTCAACAAAATAGTAGAAGAAAATTAGAGTGTGGCCAAAGGCAAGATGGTGTGATGATCTGACCTTCAGTATGGTCAGCAATAGGAAGTGGTGGAGGTCAATCAGGGAGTGTTTCATCCAACAGGACTGAGTAGGCCCTGGATTTCATTTATTGTGTTATTGTGACAGAGGCCATGAGGTGGTTAAATGATGATTCTAAGCAGAAAAGGGTTAAGTCCAAAATGGAATATAGGCTGGAAGAGAGAGAGAAAAGATATTTTCCTTGGTGAAAATGGGACTGTCTGGATTTTTCCACTCTTAAAGTTCATTTTTCTTATCTATCAAGAGTCAGGCATGCAGACAAAAACAGGTCTGGGGAACAATTTTATATCTTCTTTGAGAATTTGGGCAAACAAATATATTTTCATTGACAAAAACGAATTGAGAAATGAAAACAAAAGCAACAAACCTGGTCAAATTTATGAAAATTGATACTGTCATGACAAGGAAGTGTTCTGATTTGTGTTTTCAGTAAAGACAGCTATCAGCCCATGGAAGGGGAAAAAAATTATCTCTTCTTTGAGAATTTAGGCAAACAAATATATTTTTACTGACAAAAATAAATTGGGAAATAATTTTATCTCCCGCTCAGAAGGTCAAATGAGAATAAATTTCTTTTAATGCATCAGATGTATTATTAAGGCTGGAGTTATGAAAATAAATTCTGTTACTGGTCATTTGGTTTATATTTTCACTGGACAAAGAAATAGAAAATAGAAAAGAATCAGAATTAAAATTAGTGACTAGAATAAAACTCTGCCCTTCCACCTACGTGCTTTAAAAATTTGATTTGTCACAAAGACAGTTATGTATGTCCTGGGATGCGAGCTGAGGCTGAATGCTAGGAGGAAGAAGGATAATTAGGCACTGCCTATATGGAGTGGTGGTGTGAGATATGAAGTGAAGCAGCTAGGAGTTAGAGGAAAAGCAACCCCAGTAACTATTCATGAGAAGGTGGATGATTGTCCAAATTTGGAAAGTTGATTAAGAAAGCAGACATATGGAACAAAGAGCCTTTATTAGAATTAATGTAAAAATTAAAGAATCAACAAATCCCCTTTGGCTCCAAGCCAATTTTGGGCTGACGTGCATATAAGCAGATGGCTTTGGGAGCTTGGAGAATTGGTCTGAGAACAACACATTGTGTTGTGTGCTTCTGGAATCCACATCAGCTGCCACCAGATTTCCTGATTCTGAAGAACTTTGAACCCAAATTATTAGGTGAGGCACAGTGTCACTATAGAGATTGATGTTGGAAGGGTTAATTTTTGTTGTACCAAGAGTTATATAAATCAACTGAAGATTAAGCCCATGAATCTTTTGTTTGTATTTTTTTTATTGTGAAGATATTTTTCTTCCTTAATATATCATGGCTAGAACCAGAGCTGCAATTACTACAATGTTCCACTGCTCTGAGATCAAGAACACAATGTGGGCAGAGTTGGTGTGAATTGAAGCTGTCAGCAGCTAACAACTATATTGGACAAACATCAGCATTGACCAGTGCAGATTTTGCCCTGTGGTTAAAACATTGTCTTAAGAACTTGTAGACCAGACCAGACCAGAACAGACCATTAAATGTGGTTACACTACTTGGTGTAGGCAGTGACAGGTGGTGTTATATTATTACTATTAAGTGTAAAGAAGCAAGAGAAATAAAATGAAAGAAATACTTGTCAAAACTATCAATAATGACAATGCTTCATCTTTGAAATTCACACAACTTACAACTATTACGTCTTATTACTATTCAGAAAACTCAAGATTTTACTTGAAGGTGCAAAAAAGCAAGAGAGATAAGACAAAAGGAAAAGGAGTCAAAAATTAATATTCATCACAATGTTTCATCTTAGAAATTCAAAAAACACAAGACATTTTACTTGAGGACATAAAGGAACAAGAGAAGATGAAACGAAGAAGTGTCAAAAATTAATATTAGTCAAAAGGTTTTATCTTAGAAATTCAGAAAACACAAGATATTTTACTCGAAGATATAAAGAAGCCAGAGAAATAAGATAAAAAGATGAGACAAAAATTAATATTAGTGACACAGTTTCATCTTGGAAATTCAGAAAACTGAAGTCATTTTACTCAAGGGTGTAAAGAAGCAACATAAACAAAATGAAAAACTAGTTAAAAAAAAAGCAATACCAAGATTAGTAGACTGAAGGGTGCAACAGTTAAAACATTGTGATTATAACACTAAAAATGAAGATAATAGTCTAACAGTAAATAATACAAGTACTGACAACTCATCTCAGAAATTCAGGCAGAAACTTGACTAATGTCAGTTAAGTGAGTTTGTCACTGAGTGTCCCACAACAGTGGCAATGACATGTTTATCAACCTCTATGCACAGTAGTAAGTAAAAAATTTTTTCAAACAATTTTTAAAAAAATTCATCAAAAACTCAGGGCAAAATATTAACTAGTGAATAATTTCAGTGATCTTACAGTATAAACTAAGTGGGTCCCCATTACCTTTCTGATTGCAAGATGATCAAATTTCAAATCTAAATTGTTTGTCTATTTAAAATACTACATTTATTACATAATATATTCTGTTGAAATACAAAAGACATAAAAATGACTACAAAGAGACAGCTTATGCTTTTTTTCCTGTTAACCAGGAGTTATTGGCAGACAGAAAGTGAAATTAACTCTTATGACTTCCATGTCCTTTTCAATTTCCTTCAAATTGTGTGTTTATGTATGTCTAGGTGTGTCCATGTATATCTTAATTCAATGACAGACCTAAAAATATATCTAAAATTTTTAAAAAAGAAGCTTTATCAAGGAATTTATGTCTGTACTTCTACAGAAGGGTGATGAGGATACCATGGACTGAATATGTGAGCAACCACAATGTTCTAGAGAAAATAGAAACAGAAAGGAAACTTATACTTAACATCAGGAAGAGACAGTTGAAATTTCTAGGGTACATCATGAGAAAAGAAGGCTTGGAAAAATATGATACTCACAGGACAGATTGAATGCAAGAGAGACAGAGGAAAACAATACCTAACATACTTAGTGAGTTTGACTGAATGGATGATTGGAGAAATAACAAAAAGACAAAATTTATTAAGAGTCTACAAAAGACAGGAAATTGTGAAAAGCCATGATCACCTACATCCTGAGAAGACATGGGACATGAAAATGAAGAATATATCTGTTTGTACACATTGCACAATTACGAGAAGTGTAGGTACATAATTAAAGGAACAAAAAATGTAACTGCAGGAAAGCAAAAGATTGCCCCTAAATGACAACTGTCAAATTAAAAACATAATATACAGAGCCAGTGTTAAATTTGAGAATCACCCTGAAAAAAAAAATAAATAAATAAAACCATCATCAGGTTTACTGAGAAGCTATTTAAACAGAGGTACTACAATTATAAACATCATTCAACTCAGAGAAGTATGAAAATAACACTACCATATCAAGATACATATGGGAAGTTAAAGAAAGACAAAACATACATTTACTGATAAAATGGAATATTAAAAAGGTACAGAGCAGGTGATTGGAGCACTGCCAGTTATGTGAAATAAAAAAAGTTAGCATTACCCACTTCTTCCAACTAGAAGAATCTATTAAATAGAAAGAGTGAAATATTAACAAATTGTTAGCATAAAAATGTCTATTAACACACTTGACACCAGTTTAATAGTTTGTACCTTTTAAAGGCATTCTATGATATAAGAAATACATTGTTTGGTTTATAAGGTAAAATTGTTTGTAAATGCTTGCTGCTTGATGAGAATTTCAATTTTATCATTATATATATATATATATATATATATATATATATATATATATATATATATTATTTATTTATTACTTTAAACTTTATATTTAGTGGATACATGAGTTTAAGACTTTCGTTGTCTAAATTATGCAAAAATGAAAATAACAATGACATCTCATTTTAACAGATATATTCACCAAAATTACACAAAAATATCTTGAAATACTAAAGAGTAAATTTATTCAATAAAATCACCACAGGCTTCAATTACAGCTTCCAGATGACTTTGGAATCTCCTGCAACTCTTCTGGATGGTCTCCTTGTTTAAGTTGGTGAATGCTGCTATAATCCGTGCCATAAGTTCATCTTTGATGTTACAAGAAGTTTTGTTGGTCTCTCGCTCAACTGCTCCCCACATCTAATAATCAAAGTGTGGGGGGGGGTCACAGTTTGGGGAGTTAAGAGGCCAGATGTAAGGGGTGATGCTGTCGCAGAAATTTATCTTTTGTTTGTGTGGCATGGTGCAGAGTCCTGTTGTCATACATAGTGTCTTCCAGCAGTCACTCTTGACCCAGGGCAGCACTACCTCCTCAAAGCACTTGATTTGTCTGAGTCCCTGTGGGAAAATGAATGGAAGCATGATGTGGCCATCACTAGTGATCACTCCAAACACATTTGTAATCACCATTAGACTCCTCTAACTCTTTCTGAATCCTCTGCACTGTTCTAAGATTGATATCCAAACACTATAAAATGTTCATATTGGAGCTTCCAGCATGAATGCCAAGCAGTACAGCATGCAGTTTTCAAATTTCTGGTGGAGTGAATTGCATCATGGTACTCTTTTTTTCATAGAGAGCGTTCAACTGACCTTACTATACTGTGCAGTTGACAAAATCAAAAACAAACGATGCACATGTGTGAAATTAAAAATATAAAATGGCGACAATTTATCCATTGCACCATGTACACAGGCCAGCAGATATAGGTTTCTTCTTCTGTGTGCTGTGTATATTCAGGATGTGAGCAATCATGGCTCTCTACAACTTCCTGTCTTTTATAGCCCTTAGTAAAGTTTGTCTTTTTGCTATCCCTTCTAAACTCCCTTTACACAAGCTTGTTACATAGGGTTATTAGGCTGCTTGTCTCTGTCCCTCTTGCCATCACTGTCCTGTAAGTGTCAAATTTTCCAAGCTCATGTATCCACTAAATTCACTTCTAGAGGACAAAATGCATTACACCAAAATGTTTCCACTTTGTGATTCATTTGCCTAGCACTGTTCTCATAAATAGAAATTTATATATGATATTCTTTGCTTGATTTGTTTTTATGGTTTATCAACCCATTGCAGGTTATTTGAAGCCAGAAAATATTTTTAGATAATAAGGACTTTTTTTTAGGTAATAATAATTTAGGGATACAAGTCTTACTAATTAACCCATAGCTGGGGGAGAGAAGTGGTGAATTCAAACCTTTCACAATGGTATTTATGCATAAGTGAATATAATGAACCCAACAGGAATTGAAACCTGGCTCTCTGATTAACAATACTGAGTCATTACCCATTAGACCACCTACATATCCTATCTTACAATATCTGCTGTTCCCAAGTGGTTATCCATCTAGATTCTAACCAGGCTTGACATTACTTAACTTTGGTGATCATATGGGAACAGGTGTTTCAACATGATATGGGTATAAGGCCATATCATATTCAAATATATATATATATATATATTTGAATATGATTTTTCTTTTTCCTTTTCCCATATCATTTCCGTTGAGTTGACTAATTAAATAGGTCAATGTCTGATCCTTACCCCCTCCTTCCTCAATATTAAGTCTTATAATAAAAAGGAATATAAAAATAAATTTTAAAACTCTCCCTTTCCTCTCTAAACTTGACTATGTCTCTCACACCATTCCTCACCACCTTCTATGTTAACTTATATAAGCTCAATAATGCCCGTCAAAATTGTGAATTTTAAATTCATTTTTCATTGCATCCTGAAGATCCTAGAGAAAAATAAAATTCTCTGGTGAAATAAATTATTACAAATGGAGCCTCAAAGTGGCCTTTTTTTTCTTTAAAATTACAGCCCGAGGATGAAGACATAGATCTTTGAAAGCATTTGCTTAACTTAAAAAAAAAAATACACTAGAAACATTTGACAACAGTTTTATAAATGGAATCACATCATTCAATGGATTAACAGCATTTTAATGCATACATTATGTTCTACTAGCAAAGTGATTTCGCCATTAATCGCATTAATATTGCTGATTGATTCTATATATGATTATTTCTTTATATATAAAATATATGCTGCCTAATATCATGTTTATAAAAAGCAATTGATCTGCAGTACAAAATTCCTGAGAAAAAAAACTACTAAGACATATCACTATATTAATTGAACTGTATACTTAGTTCATGTCATGTTAACTGAAAAACACTTGTAAAAAAAGAATTAGTGGATTTACCATATTACAAAATTCATATAAAAATTTTCACATGAAATTTTGAACTTTAGTGTTGCAACTTGCATGTTCCGAGATTGTACAACCGTCAATAAATAGCACATTCTTAAAAAACATCTTTTGGTCTATAGGATTTAATAAAAAATCATCTTCTTTAAGATTTAAAGGATTTGTTTGGAGCAATTTTTTTGGAATGTGGAAAGTTATTAACTTCTATTCTTTTTGTTGTTGTTGCTGCTGTTCAAAGTCTTTAATTGATGTGGTTAGTCTTTTCTGTCTGAATTTCTTGGATGAGGAATTATTTACATTATGTCCATGTGGATTATTGTCCTCATCTTCATTTACGCTAGATAGCCATGAAGAGCCCAATCTTGAACAAGTCAAAATCTTAGCCACACAGACAAACAGGGAAATGGCTCTAACTTTTTATTCAGGTTTTTGACCACATATGCAAATTGGTGATAGTTTCTTTATACATACACTTTTACTTAATTGCAACTAGCGGCTACAGCTGGGCAGGTGAGGCATTGTGGCCTCTTTGCCTTGGTTTCTTGGTCCCATTTCACCACTTTGTTATTGACGCTATCATAAGATTTAAGTGACAGAGTAATTCTGAGTTCCATAGTGAAATTGACCGTTTCCACACTGGGAACATTCAGTATTTATTGACCAAACAGCATTACAGTCAGTTGAAACTGAAAAAAATTTTTCTTAAAGCAGTTTTTCAAAAAAATAAACTTCAACTCCACTAAATGTTATAGCTCTTTCTAATACTGATGTTTCTTTCCTTCCAATCTTCTTTTCTTTAATAGTATGGAAAGTTAAAACCTTGATTATATCATTATTTCCTCTTCTAATTATATGTACTATTTCTGTTGTTAGAAGTGTTCAAATGATGTAGAAATTGCTATAAATTTATATTTTATTCTATACTTCTCTTTGTATTTATCCTTTGATCTTATATATTGTGTGCAACAATGATAATGGTGAAATTGACCGTTTTCATGCAGGAAATATTTGCCGTTCATTGATCAAAATGCCAGTGCTACTGCCAGTTGACGTTCATAAAACCTTTCTCCTAAAGCAGTTTTTCAAAAAAAATAAACTTCTCAAGTCCACTAAATGTTATAGCTCTTTCTCATACTCATGGTTCTTTCCTTCTAATCTTCTTTTCTTTGCTAATGTGGAAAGTTAACACCTTGATTATATCATTATTTCCTCTTCTAGTTATATGTGTTACCTATTTCTGTTGTTAGAAGTGTTCAAGTGATGTGGTTTTTGTTATTTGGTAAAGAACTTTGTGATTTCTAGTGCCAATCTATAAAAAAAAAAAAACTAAATCAGAACCAACTGATGACTCATGGACTGAATATTTGTTTATACAAGACAGACATAAAAATCCTAATATAATCTATGTAATTAGTGTGTTAAAAGGAGGTGTCTGTCAATAAAAAATAAATCAAGAATGAATGAAGGAGGGGGAAGGAAAAAGTGTAACTTAATGAGAAATAAAGAAAAAATAAGAACAAAAAAGAGTGAAGAAACATAATATGAAAAAAAATGAAAGAAGAAAAATAATGAGAATAGCATAGGAATGATGACAAAAAAGTAAAGGAAAGATGGAATAAAGAAATAAAAGAACAAGAAAGAAAGAAGGAAGGAAATTGAATAGAAAGAAAAAGAAAAGGGAAAAAAGATAAAGTAAAAAGAAAAAATGATAAAAAAATTAAAGAAAGGAAAAAGTATTAAAAAAGGAAAAATGAAAGAAAAAAAATGAAAAATATAAAAAATGGAAAAAGTAAGTAAAAAATGAAGAAAAGAAAGAAAACATAAAAAATGTAAAGAAAGAGGAAAAATTAAGAAACGGAAAAGTAAAATAAATAAAAAAGAAATTAAAAAAATGAAAGAAAGAAAAAAGAAAGGAAATAATAAAAAAATAAAGACAAAGAAAATAAAGAAAGATGGAAAATTAAAGATAAAGGAAGACGAAAGAAGAGGAAAAAAGAAAGTGAGTTTGAAAGAATAGGAGATATATGTTAACAGAAGAAAAAGTCTAGACTGAGAAGAAAAGAAAGAAAAAAAATAAAAGGACAAATAAAAAATGGAAAAAGAAAAATAATGATAAATAAAAATCCTAAAATAAAAATTTAAAAAATTGAAAATAAAATTACAAGGAACACCTGGACAGTAATTAATTATGCAGGTGTAAGAAGATTAAAGTCTTTAATGGGAGGATCTTCGGCTATAGAAAGAAAGAGAAACAAGGCATTTGAAGTAATTATGTATTTTCTCCTTTTGTTGTTTATTACCAACATTAGGTCACCACAACCTTAATTACTATATTTTCTAACAACCAGCCATGGATGAGAAAGATTGTAGATAGACAAGCTATTTATTTTGGTTTATTTGACAAGCTACAATGAACAATAAGAGGAAGTTTGAAATTCTACAAGTACAAGATAAACATGGCAAGAAAGGACCAATAATCAAATTAAAATTAAGACTTTTCTTTTCCAAACTGATGTTACTGAGACTAACCAATCTTGTAACTGGAATTATTTGCAACTTTTCTTGAACAGGAAAATGTTTGTTGGAAAGTCAAAAGTTTTTTTACTTTTAGGTTGGTGGAATTTTATAATTGTTATGAATAATCAAGAGTGGTCTCCCCTTGTTTTGTTACTCTCCTCTTTGAGAGAGCTATTTTCTGCTTACAGGGAATATAAAAAGACACTATGAGCGAACCTTGTATTCTCAGTTGAATAAAGCTTTCTTAAAGCCTACACCTGCATACTTTTGTCAATAACCTTGTTGTATTATTTAATGTTGAAATATGTTTTTATTATAACCTGAGTTCACTTGTAAAAATGGGTTAGCTTTAAGTATATAAGTAAATATTGATTATGTCTATAGACAAACATTGCTCAGGTTTATACATGAGTCTGTAGATAAATATTGGTAAAAAAAAAAAAACTAAAATCTTGAATCATGTTCTTAAATAGTCTTGTCAGATCAAAACTTTCATATGGATGTCATGCATGGTGCCAAAGAGATTCAGAAATATCTAAACTGTCAACTATATAACCGCTTTCTAAGATAAATAGTTAAAAATGGCTTTGAGCAAATGAAGCCTGTAGTAAGGATCAGTACGTAAGTAATTAGTAAGGATTATTCTTCTTCAAACCCCATGTCTTGAGTCTAGAGAATCACAAAGAACTGGACCAAAAAACAGAAACCACATCACTTGAGGATTTCCTATAACAGCAGCAATTAAAAATAGATGGCACATGTAACTCAAAGTGAAAATAATGAGATAATCAAGATGTGGACATTCCACATGACTTCAAACAAAAGGTTAGGAAAGATGTCTCCTGTCAATACTAGAAAGAGCAATAACAGTTGGTGGACTTAAGAAACCTATTTTTTGTGACTAATTGTTTCAATAGAAAGATTTTATATATATATATATATATATATATATATATAAAATGGCTATAAAAGTGGACAAAAGTGCTTAGGACAATAAAAATTATGGAAAATTTTTGTACTCCCTTTTTATTGTCTACTGATTGTTGTGGTTCTTTTATTTTCTCTCTTGGAAAAAACAATATGGTAAAGGAATAATTTCTAAAAATCTAAGTAAGGAATTTTAGGCCTCAAGCTTGAACCAACTGATTTAAGTAAATCAGAGAAACTATCATATTCTGTATAGCCAGGTGGAATAGATAGAACTGAAAGATCTAAAATTGGTGAATGGTATTACAAATGGCAAAAACTGGCATTGGAAGCATGAAGATCTAAAAGTGGAATGGTAAAGAATTCTGAATCTGGGATTATTTTTGCACAAGCTGATTGGTGCTGATTCAATATCACTTTTTTTTTTTAGTGGGTGAACAAGGTGGTGCTAAATGGGTATCAAGAGTTATATGATGTCAGAAAAGTGAGTACACAATGGGGGGTAGAGTAAGTATATGTCTTTTGTAGTTGTTTCTAAAGATGACAAGGATGTTGCGATTTTGAGATGCGTGGTGAATTTTTTTTTTTTTTTCTGATGATGAAAAAGAAAATATGGGGTAAAAATAAGAAAGATTATTTTGTTTATGTGGGGTTGAAATTGATTTCTAGGTTTATTTCAAAAAGTATATCAGGAGGGCATAAGAAAAACATTGGGAAGAAATGGAGAAGAGAAAAGGAGTTTTTTTTTATAATGGAAGAAGAGGAATGGGAATAGAGAGAAACACTGAAGAGGATAAAGAAATATTAGAAGCAAAGGAGAGTAACTGAAAGAAAAAGGAGTGAGAGAGAGAGCAAGAGAAATAAGGAGAGTAAGTAAGAAGAGGAAAGCAAGGGAGAAAACAAATGATAAGTGAGGGAGAGAGAGGATAGGTGAGTGAGAGAAAACAGATATAATGAGGATATTGTAATGAGAAAAATAATAGAGATTGTGAGAAAGAAATATCAATGCACAAAGATATGAATGGGAGAATAAGAAAAAGGAAGAGAGGAAAGACTAGCAAGAGTGAGGAGGGAGAGATAAACAAGAAACCAGTAGAGATACAGAAAGATCAAGAAAGAGGAGGAAGATGAAGAGGACAAAAAAGTGAGGAGAGAGAAACATGAGAAGTAGAAAGAGAAAAACAAGAGATAGAAGGCAATGAAAGAGAAAAAGGAGAGAAAAGGAGATAAAATGAAGAGCAAGAAGAAGAGAGATAAATGACAAAAAAGAGAGAGAAAGCATGAAAAAGAAGAGAGAGAAAGTGGACTACGAAAGAGAGAAGAGAGAGAAAGTGGACAGTGAGAGAGAGAGAAGAGAGATAAATGGACAGCAAGAAAAGAGAGAAGAGAGAGAAAAGAAAATGGACTAGACAAAAGATACAGAAAAGAGAGAGAAAGAGAGAAAGAAAACAAAAAAATAGAAAAGAGAAAGATAGAGAAATGATGGCAATGAAAAAAGAAAGAACAGAGAGAAAAAATGGACAGAATAAGAGGGGAAGAAAGGATAAAGTGGACAACCAGAGAGAAGAAAAGAGAAAAAAGTTGAGAGAAGAGACAAAGAGAGAGAGAGAGAAAAGAATGAGAAAGAGGGTAAGGAAAGAGAGAAGAGAAGGAGAGAAAAGGAACAACAAATAGAAAAATGAGAAACAGAAAAAAGGCAAAGAGGGTAGAGAGAGAAGAAAAGAGGTCAACCGAGAGAAGGAAAAGAAAAGGAAACAGAAGAGAGAGAGAGAGAAATGATGGAGAAAAAGGCAATGCGAAGAAAGAGGTCAAAGAAAAGAGAGAAGAGAAGAAGAGAGAATAAGAGAAGAAAAAAGGAACAACGAGAGAGAGAGAGAAAGAAATGATGGAGAAAAGAAAGAAGAACAGAAAGAGAAAGAGAAGAGAGAGAGAAAAAAGAGGGCAACAAGAGAGAGAGGAGAGAACAAAGAGAGAGAGAGAGAGAAAATGAGAAGAGACAGAAAGAGGTCAAAGAAATGAGAGAGATCAAAGAGAAAGAGGGGGCAAGAGAGAGAAGGAGGAGAAAAGGGAACAAGAAGAGAGAGAGAGAAAGGATGGAGAAAAGAAAGCAATGCGACAGAAAGAAAGAGGGTAATGAGAGAGATCTAGAAGAGAAAAGGGGCAATAAGAGAGAGAAGGAGGAGAAAAGGGAACAACGTGAGAGAGAGAGAAATGATGGAGAAAAAGAAAGCAATGCGACAGAAAGAGGTCAAAGAGGGTAATGAGAGAGATCTAGAAGAGAAAGAGGGCAATAAGAGAGAGAAGGAGGAGAAAAGGGAACAACGAGAGAGAGAGAGAGAGAAATGATGGAGAAAAAGAAAGCAATGCGACAGAAAGAGGTCAAAGAGGGTAATGAGAGAGATCTAGAAGAGAAAGAGGGCAATAAGAGAGAGAAGGAGGAGAAAAGGGAACAACGAGAGAGAGAGAGAGAGAGAAATGATGGAGAAAAAGAAAGCAATGCAATGAAAGAGGTCAAAGAGGGTAATGAGAGAGATCTAAAGAGAAAGGGCAATAAGAGAAGGAGGAGAAAAGGAACAACGAGAGAGAGAGAGAGAAATGATGGAGAAAAAGAAAGCAATAGAAAGAGGTCAAAGAGGGTAATGAAGAGATCTAGAAGAGAAAGAGGGCAATAAGAAGGGAGGAAAAACGAGAGAGAGAGAGAGAGAAATGATGGAGAAAAAAAAGAATGACAGAAAGAGGTCAAAGAGGGTAATGAGAGAGATCTAGAAGAGAAAGAGGGCAAAAAGAAAGGAGGAGAAAAGGAACAATGAGAGAGAGAGAGAAAAAGGAGAAAAGAAAAGGGCAATAAAGAGGTCAAAGAGGGAGGAGAAAAGGGAACAACGAGAGAAGGAGGAGAAAAGAGAGAGAGAGAGAGAGAGAAAATGATGGAGAAAAAAAAGAATGCAATCAAAGAGGGTGGAGAGACAAGAAAAGAGGTCAAAGAGGGGAGGAATGAGAGAGAGAGAGAAGAGAAATGAGGAGCAAGAAAGAGAGAGAAGGAGGAGAAAGAAAGAGGAACAGAGAAGGAGAGAGAGAAAGAGAAGAGAGATGGAGAGAAAAAAAGAAAGCAATGCGACAGAAAGAGGTCAAAGAGGGTAATGAGAGAGATCTAGAAGAGAAAGAGGGCAATAAGAGAGAAGGAGGAGAAAAGGAACAACGAGAGAGAGAGAGAGAGAGAGAAATGATGGAGAAAAAGAAAGCAATGCGACAGAAAGAGGTCAAAGAGGGTAATGAGAGAGATCTAGAAGAGAAAGAGGGCAATAATAGAGAAGGAGGAGAAAAAGGGAACAAAGAGAGAGAAAATGATGGAGAAAAAGAAAGCAAGAGAAAGAGGTCAAAGAGGGTAATGAGAGAGATCTAGAAGAGAAAGGGGCAATAAAGAGAAGGAGGAGAAAAGGGAACAATGAGAGAGAGAGAGAGAAAATGATGGAGAAAAAAAAGACACAGAAAGAGGTCAAAGAGGGTAATGAGAGAGATCTAATAAGAGAGAGAAGGAGGAAAAGCAACGAGAGAGAGAGAGAAATGATGGAGAAAAAAGAAAGAGAAAAAGAGGTCAAAGAGGGTAATGAGAGAGATCTAGAAGAGAAAGAGGGCAATAAGAGAGAGAAGGAGGAGAAAAGGAACAAAGAGAAAAGAGAGAAGAAATGATGGAGAAAAAAAGCAATGACAGAAAGAGGTCAAAGAGGGTAATGAGAGAGATCTAGAAGAGAAAGAGGGCAATAAGAGAGAGAGGAGGAGAAAGGGAACAAAGAGAGAGAGAGAGAGAGAAATGATGGAGAGACAGAAAGAGGTCAAAGAGGGTAATGAGAGAGATCTAGAAGAGAAAGAGGGCAATAAGAGAGAAAGGAGAGAAAAGGGAAAAACGAGAGAGAGAGAGAAAGGATGGAGAAAAAGAAAGCAATGCGACAGAAAGAGGTCAAAGAGGGTAATGAGAGAGATATAGAAGAGGGTAAAGAGAGGAAGGAGGAGAAAAGGAACAATAAGAGAGAGAGGAGAAATGATGGAAAAAAGAAAGAGAAAGAGAGGGTAGAGAGAGATATAGAAGAGAAAGAGGGCAATAAGAGAGAGAAAGAGGAGAAAAGGGAACAACGAGAGAGAGAGAGAGAGAGAGAAATGATGGAGAAAAAGAAAGCAAAGAGTGTAATGAGAGAGATCTAGAAGAGAAAGAGGGCAATAAGAGAGAAGAGGAAAAGAAAGAGTGTACAAGGAGGGAGCAAGACATACACTGAAGTTTTTCAAGGTAATTCTGGGTGGATGAAATTAACTAGACATTGATTTGCCATTTGTGACCCAAAGTAATTACATTGTAAAACTGGCTTCCACATCTTATTAAAAGTGTCTAATATCATTCACTTTAAATAAGATGTTTATATACAAACAAATAATCTTGGATTTATGTACTAATAACAATTTAAGTGTAATTAGGATTAATTCGGCTTAAAGATATAAAGCCAAATATAGAAGATAATCCTTTAATCTGGATAAAGGCAAGTTATATGTTGATAGGTTGATAACTTATTTTATTGATATCATTGTCAGACATTGCCTTCAACAAAATTTGAATATATGTGGAGAACACTTAGCAAAAAAGACTTTATGACCGAGGCAAAAGTGTGGTTGATCCAAAATAAAATTTGCTGATTTTGAATCTATAATCCAGATTGTTCGATTATTTCAGAATTTTGGTTTATGTGCAGTATTGTATGATGGATAATGGTTCTGAATGAGAAATCAGAGAGCTGAGTTTGAATTCCAGTTGGGTTCGTTACTTACACTTACTCGCAAATACCCTTGCGAGGTATAAATCCATATCTTCTCCCCCTAGCTGTGAGTTGAATAGTAGAACATGCAATGTCTTATAGTCTTGTCTGGCAACCAGTCTACCACAGAAAGAAATGACACTTTGCTGCAGAATAATCTTCTGCCTAGTCAGTCATGAATCAAAAGAGATATGATCACCCAAGCATGTATCACATATGGCACTTAACTGCACTGACTAGTTCAGCTGCATTCACATGATCACAAAGATCTTGTGTTATATTAACACTTTCACTACTGCATTGTTATACCATTATTGCATGTCTGTACTGGCTCATTTTTAGGGAAAAAAAAGAAAGAAAACAAAATTGACATTTACTGGAAATAAATGATTATAAGGACACTGATGGTGATTATTCACGAGTGCTGCCATTTTGGTTTCAATCAGATCATCTGCATTACAGACTAAGCTAAGCAACACCCCAACCTCTAATAAAAAATACATCACAAAAAAGGTTCCATTGTATGCTACTATACAGGGTGCGATAGATAAATTATCGTCTAAATTATGCAAAAATGAAAATAACACTGGCATCTCATTTTAACAGATATATTCACCAAAATTACACAAAAATATCTTGAAATACTAAAGAGTAAATTTATTCAATAAAATCATCATTGGCTTCAACCATGGCCTACAGATGACTTTGGAATCTCCAGCAACTCTTCCAGATGGTTCCCACTGGTTTAATGCTGCCATAATCCATGCCATAAATTCATCTTTGTTTTTACAAGAAGTTTTGTTGGTCTCTTTCTCAACTGCTTCCCACATATAATAATCAAGGGGGTTGCAGTTTGGGGAGTTAGGTTGCCAGATGTAAGGGGTGATGTGGTCACAGAAATTGTCTCACAGCCATGACTGGGTTCTCCTGTTTGTGTGGTATGGTACAGAGTCCTGTTGTCAGACATAGGGTCTTTGAGCAGCCACACCCTTGATCCAGAGCAGCACTACCTTCTTAGCGCACTTGATGTAAGCCTCTGTGTTGAGTCTGAGGCCTTGTGGGAAGATGAATGGAGGCATAATGTCACCATCGCTAGTGATCACTCCAAACACCTTCATAATCACCATTAGACTCATCCAACTCTTTCTGAATATTTTGCATTGCCCTAGGAATGATACCAAGACACTTGTATTGGAGCTTCTGGCATGAATGCCAAGCAGTACAGCATGCCATATCCAAATTTTTGGTGGAGTGAATTGCAGCATGGTGCTCTTTTTCTGATAGAGAGTGCTCAACTGACCCTACTATACTGTTCAGTTGACAGAATCAAAAACAAACAGTGTGAATGCGCAAAATTAAAAATATAAAATGGCAACAATTTACCTATCATACCTTGTATGTTCCCACTGGTTTGGAAATAGTACTAAGCACTAGCAAGTTTATAACTCAAATGCTAGATACTGACATTTCACAGCATCTTGAACATCTATGTCAACAGCAGGCAATGTTAGGTAATTGAATAACTAAGTAGAAAAATTCTGTTATGTTTCATTCTCCAGAACAGATTTGTCAAATTACATCCCATAGGCTGCATGCGACAAGCCAAAAGAATTCATATGGCATACCAAATAATTGTCACCAGCAATTTGACACCTAATTTTAACAAACTGATAAATGGCTGCTGTCAGATACATTATTCTCATTAAGATTCTTCTGTTGCTGAGTTACTTTGTTTTTCAAAGAAATCTGTTTCATGTGAAGTTACTACTTCAAAATATCAATAAAAATTATTTTTCTTCTTTAAACTGAATTACTTTCTGTTAGATACCATAACTATATACACTAATGGGTATATCCCAATCCTCAGAAATACTTTGGACACTATTGTAAGTGGGGGTAAGATGCTGTCTAAGTAGTCCACCAGTAGCAGTGGTTTACCTACTTCATGGCGCTGACGAGTAATATATTTTGTTGATGGTATAAAAATTACCATTTCATTTCCAACCTCCGTTTTGGTTATTCCTCATTCAGCAAACTTTTCTAGGTTACAAAACTTTGTTTCAAATAAATGTGTTTCATGTGAAGTTTCTACTTTAAAATCTAAATTAATTTTCTTCTTTAAATTTAGTTACTTTATATGTGTTTTATTTGAAAAGTTTCTACTTTAAAATATTAATTAGTAAGAATTTATTTTTCTTTATGCAGAGTTACTTTGTTTTTTCAAATAAATATGTTTTCTACTTTATAATATTAATTAATAAATTTTTTTTTCTTAAAACAACGTTATTTTGTCTTTCAAATTTGTTTTATGTAAAGCTTCAACTTCAATATATATATATATATATATATATATATATATATATATATTATGAAATGGACAAAGTCCGACAATTATTTTAAGACATTTTTATGTTTATACATTCTTTTTATAGATACAAATATTTTAAGTAAATGCACTGTTTATAATAAACAGTATTAAACAACATTTACCGGCCTTTTTTTCACAGAAAATATTCGTCCTCCAACAGGATTCGAACCTGTATCCTATATGGAACCATCATTTAGTTTGACAATTTGGCCACAGAGGCGTGTTTGGTTATTCAGAGGCCGGTAAATTTTGCTTAATACTGTTTATTATAAACAGAGTATTTACTTAAATATTTGTATCTATAAAAAGAATGTATAAACCTAAAAATGTCTTAAAATATATATATATATATATATTACAAAACTATACATCAAATGTGTTGATGGCCTACCAGAACAAGACTGACTATAATTTTAACACAAAAAATGTTACTCTGATTAAAGGAGAAAACAATTCACTATGACAAAAATGCTAAGAGAGTGCCTTGATCTTAAAGTCATCCACAGTAAATTTGTGCCTTAGATCTTACAACATTTCTCAGGGTGGTAGCATGTGTTCGAATCCAGCTATGAGAAAATCATTAATCCCCCATACTGGGTTCAAAAATACTATGAACGTATAAAAATAAGATTTTTATATTAAAAATACCAGCAATACATTTTTGAAAAAAAAAAAATATTACCAGCTTGACCCCGACCATAACTGAATTTATAAACCAAGCACTTGACAATAATGGAGAAGCTCGAGTCGTAGCTTTAGATATCTCTAAAGTGTTTGATAGGGTTTAGCACACTGGCCTTCTTCGTAAGCTTCAGGGATACAGCATTACAGGACGATTATTTGACTTAAAATAATTCCTGTCAAACCATGAAATGAAGTTCATACTAAATAGGTTCTCCTCCAGTTCCTTTCACACAATCACTGGTGTTACCTAAAGCTCTCTCTTCTGAGTCCTACACTGTTTCTGATCTTCATCAATGATCTTCCTGATGTCATCAACTCCCAACGCTGATGACCCTACTATTTACTCCTGCCTTAATAGTAGATCCAGCATCGTTGACAAAATTAACCTGGCTGTGGGCCTCGAGAAGGACCTCCAATCTGTGTTTGACTGGGGCAGGAAATGGTTTGTAAACTTTAATACCTCTAAAACAAACTGCTCTCAGTTACCCACCATAGAGAACCCTCCCTGCCTCCCATCAGGATAGCTGATGCCCAACTCCATGAGAGTCCCTCACTGTGCCTGCTTGGTCTCATCCTGTACACTGAGCTGAAGTGGAACGACTACATTGAATCTATAGCTTCATCTACTGCAAAGAAAGTTGGTTCTCTGTATTGCACCAGAAGGTTTTTCTTGCCTGAGTCCATCCTTCAAATCTACAAATCAACCATTTGTCCTTGCATGGAATAATGCTGCCATATATGGTCTGGTGCTCCCACTATTCATCTCGAGGTCCTTGAGATGGATATACAACGTGGTTGGTCCTGATCTGGCTCCTGTCAGCAGTCGCTATCTTACAGACGTGCTGTGGCTTCTGTCTTTTCTACAAATACTTTCATGGCAACTGCTCTGATGAGCTACTTTCACTGGTTCCCAAACTGCATGAATTTAAGCGTGCTACTAGATTGGCATCTCGGTCCCGCCCTTTTACTGTCGAAACGACTAAATGTAGCCATCTCTTCTACTCCTACAGCTTCTTATCTTGCACCTCCCATCAGTGGAACTCCCTATCACTTGCTTCCCTGATAACTATAATCTTCAAATGTAATATCAATCGACATCTTCTGATGCCTAGACTTTGATCCCTGTTCTTGCCTTTATCCTTTTCCCAAACACTCCTCTTTACTCTTACTCTCTGTAACCACTTGCATGCTAGTGGCACTCCTGCCTTGCTTGGGGCAATTTGCTTAAAAAAAATACATTTGACTCTTGACAAAACCTGCTTTTTACAAAAATATGTCAATGAAACCTGATGTAGAAACTGATTTTCTTACAAAGAATACATATTCTATTCATACAAATCTACCCTAAAAATCTTGTCGGTATTAAATAACCCATTTAGGTGTTGATATACCATAAAACAAAATAAACAAAACCAAACTACAACATCTCACCATTCCTAGCACAATTTCTATTATCACGTTGTTGGGATATCTACTAACAAAAGTAATAAAAAGAATGTAAATGAAATTGGCTAGATTAATAAAAATAAATAAATGAATAAAATTCCCAGCATGCCTCGTTTGTGCGCACGTGTTGTTGCATCAAGGTAACATATTTAGTTCAATGATGTCCTAGTATCGTATATTAATATTCAAGAGGTTCTCAGCCTAACCCACTTGTCAAAACCTGACTAAACATGATGATCTTTTTATTTTATTTTTTCCCCCTGTTGGCAGGGTCTGGAAAATGTTGACTACATCTCCTGCAAAGACCCCATCAAGGAGCCACCTGTTGGGTAGATGCTTGTAGATTAAAATATATTTACTCCTTATTCTTCTATGTGTAATGTTCCTTCAGGACATTGGTGATCACAGATCCCCAGAACTTCCACTCCTTTGTAGCTCTCAATAAATTTTATCTTTTTGTCATCTTTCCCAAACTCTCCTCTGTCGTCTATTCCCTCACCAGGTAGGTTATACATTGTTGTCCTCTGTCCCCTTTGCCTTCAATCTGTCCTGTGAGTATCAAATTTTCCAAGCCCTCTTTCCTCATTATGTGTTCTACAGACTTATGTAAAAATACAACCAATATTTATCTTATAAATTTGAGTATGAACATGATTAATGTTTATCTGTAGACTCAAGTATAAACCCAAACAAAAGCTTGCCAAAAACTCAAGTGTACAACTGGGTAATGCTTACCTATAGACTCAAGTATAAACACAATGTGTATCTATAGTCATGACTAACGTTTACCTATAGACTCAAGTATAAACCTGACCAATATTTACCAATAGACTTGAGTATAAACAAAATGCTTGCTAATAAACTGAACAATGTTTACCTACAGACAGGAATATAAACACAACCAACGTTTGCTTATAGATTCAAGTATAGACCTAACCAAAGGCTCATCTATAGACTCAAGTATAAACTTGACCAATGTTTTCCTATAGACTCAAGTATAAGCCAAACCAATGTTTACTTATAGACTTAAGTATAAACCTGACTTAAGGGAACTAACAGGACATGAGACATGCTCATCAACAGGCTGCATAAAATCCAAGGATAGAATGTTCATATTAGAGAAGAAAAAATTCTTCAGTGCTGGAATGAATATATTGGAGAACTGTTCCACAACAAAAGAGAACAACCGGCAATACACAAATTTACTGACGTGCCTGAATTCTAAAAACTGAAGTAGAAGCTGCACTGGCCAAAATGAACAGAAACAAAGTGGTAGGGCCAGGTGGAATTGTAACAGAAATGCTGACAGCCTTAGATGATTTTGGCATAGACAAGATTACAGAAATAATAAATGAAATCTACAATGGGGATATACAGAAAGATCTCAGCAGATCTATTTTCATAGCATTGTCTAAGAAACTAGGCGCAAATGAATGTGAAATCCACTGAACAATCAGCCTCATGAGTCATGTAACAAAACTCATCATCTGTATTCTGATGAATAGAGCACGCAGCAGAATCAGGCCAGAGATAGGATAAGGACAGTGCGGGTTCATTAAAGTCACCAGAACAAGAAATGCAATATTCATGCTCAGAGTATTATCAGAAAGAGCAATACAAATGCAGAAGGACGCATATAGACTACATAAAAGCATTTGACAAAGTACGCTACAAAGAACTGTTGGAACTGCTCAGCAACTTTGATATATTTCGGAAAGATATTAGAATAATCAAGAACCTATACTGGCAGCAAATCGCCTGCATGTGGATAGAAAATGAGTTCAGCAGAGATACAAAAATAGAAAGGTACGTAAGGCAAGGATGTGACTTCTCACCAGACTTATTCAACCTATACATGAAGGTGATTTTGAGAGAACTGGAAATTCTACCAGGATTCATCATTGGCATCCACAATCTTAACAATGTAAGATACGCAGATGACACAGTGCTGATAGCAGACACAGAAAAGGAAATTATGAAACCTCCTACAGAAGGTAGCAAACGAGAGCGAGAAGAAGAGACTAAGCATAAACTACAAGAAGACAAAATGCATGGTCATCAGCAAAAAGATGAGCCTGAAATGTGATTTACATGTTGGGGACACTAAAATCAAGCAGGTGCAAAATCTTACTTATTATAAAACGCAGATTGTGTGTGTGTGTTGTGTGTCTGTACGTTTATATATTGGATCGGATTTCCTACATTTTTCAACTGATTTCAACAAAACTTCACAGGACTGTGTAAAATTACCTTGCGGTGGTTCTGACAGTGCCAAAAATTGGAAAAACAATTGTTTTTGCACAAAATCAATTTGAAAACACGATAAAACACGATTCTGTCGCCAGAATGAAAGAGGGACAACTCATATCGAGTTATACTTATTATAAAAACCCAGGTTGTTTGTGTGTGTGTGTGTGTGTGTGTGTGTGTTCATTTATATATGGGATCGGATTTGCTACATTTTTCAACCGATTTCAACAAAACTTCACTTTTTTTTGGCAGGTAGTGTTTCTTATTGTCTTGCACACTTTTTTTTTTTTTTTTTACATTCAGAATGCTTTAAAAATTCCATTTACAAGACAATTGTTTATAATAAAATTCTATTCAATCGATAGACTCATAACGATTGAAAACAATGTTTTTGTTTGAGTTTGGGTTTGACCAATTCGTAAAAAAAACAAAAAAAAACTAATTAAGACATGCATGTCCGTCAACCTTAAACAATAATCTTTGTCAATTTTATTTTTCAGTCTTTATGATGGTCGATACTTGATCTATCTCTTACTGTTACATCCCCGGACAACGCTGAGCTCTACTGCTAGTTTTTAATATATGGGAAATGTTCTGACAGGACAGTAATTGCGACACTGAGATCCAAAGATGTATTGGGATGGCCAAAGACGAATTCCAAAAGCTATGCAGAGTATTATGAGACAGAAGGGTTTCACTGGTAATGAAGAAAAGTGTATTGAACTGCTACATGATATAAGTCCTCCTTTACAGCAGCAAATGTTGGACAGTCTCCTCAAAGATGAAGAAGAGACTTGAGGCAATGGAGTTCTACAGAAGGATGCTGAGGATACCATGGACAGAAAATATGAGCACTGATGAGGTTTTGGAGAGAATACAAACAAAAAGGAAACTTTATACTTGAAATCTGGAAGAGGCAGCTGAAATTTCTGGGACATGTAATGAGAAGGGAAGGCTTGGAAAATCTGATACTCAGATGGTGGATAGAGGGAAAGAAGGACAAGGGGTAACAATGAGTAACATACTTAGCAGGTTTAAGTGGATGGCAGAACAGGGTCTGCAAGAAGTAGCAAAAAAGACAAAACTTATTTAGAACTACAAGGGATAGGAGGAAGTGGAGAGCCATGATCCCCTATGTCATGAAGGAACACAGCACATAAAATGAACGTTTGCCTATAGATTCAAGTATAATAAATAAAAAAAAGATGAATAGATTGAGAAGGTCATATAGAGAGAGTTTTAAGAAGAATGAAAGAAATGTGAAAAAAGAAAGAAAGAAAGAAATATAATAAGACTGGGAAAGAGAGACTGGAGGGAGAAAAAAAGATAAAGTGGTATAATAGTGAGAGAGAAAGAGTAAGTGTAATTAGAGGGTAGTCTTAAAAATGAAAGAAGAAGAATTCAACCTGGGGTGCAATTGGACATTGTGAAAGAAAATTCAAATGGGAAAAGAAAGAGAATTTGACACAGGGAGACAGAAAAAGAAAGAATTGAATTAAGTTGGTATTGAAAAAGACAAAGAAAAAGAATGATATGTATAGATTATTGAAGGGGGTAATGAAGAAACAAGGAGAGAAAGAGAGAAATTAAACAGTTTGAGAGAGAAAGAAAATAAAAAGGAAAACAGAATGATGAAGAGAAAGAAAAACAGAGAGAAACAAAGTGAATGAGAGAGGGGGAAAAATTGAAGAAGGGGAAAGCAATTGAATAAGTGAAAAAGTAAATAAATCAAATATGATAAAGAGGGAGAGGACGAGAGAGGGAAGGAAGGAAATTGAGAGAGCGGGAAGAAGATTGAAAGAAAGAGAGGGATGCAGATCGAAAGAGAGAGAAAGAGGGAAAGAACTAAGAAAGAGGAAGAAATCAAGTGAAAGAAAGAGTGACAAAGAGATTAAAAACTGAATGTAAGAGAAGGAAACAAAAAACTTTGAGACAGAGAGAGAGAGCAAATCAGAAAAGAGAGAGAAAGAGAGCAGAAATTGAATGAGAGAAAAAATCAATTGAAAGAGGGAGAAAAAATCAATAGAGAAAAAGAGACAAAAAATCAACTGTGACGAAAAAATAGAAAGAAAAAAATTTAAGATAAGAGAAATAAAAATTGACATTGAAAGAGAGTGAAAGAAATCAAATGAAAAAGAGGGAGTGAAAGAAATCAAATGAAAAAGAGGGAGTGAAAGAAATCAAATGAAAAAGAGGGAGTGAAAGAAATCAAAATGGGAGGTAAAGAATAATAAAATACATGTAAAGAGAAAAAAGAAAGAGAAAAATTGATTTAGCTACTAAGCAAGAGAAGAAAATAGTAAAAGCAAGAGAAAAAGATTAAAACTCATTCGAATGTTGATCAAATGTCACATGATTAGAGATTTACATCTCAATACAAGCAGCCCTTTCTTCTCTTCATGATGACACCCCCTTGGAGACATTCAATTAACATTAGCACATTCAACATGCAAAGCAAAGAATCTGGAAGAAAATAAAAAAAAAAAAAAAAGAAGAAAGAATTAAATTAGTATCTGTACCAATGAGAAAGTGCAAAAACTAACATCCAATCTCTTTGTACATTTCGCTCTAAGTAGATCATTTGACAAAAATTCTCTTTCCAAAATGGGGGGGAAAAAATATTATAAATGGGCGGTTTCGCTCTTGTGATGACTGGGAGAAGTACAGAAGAAAACGGTTACATTAAAAATAAAAAAAAAAAAAAGAAGAGAAATACTAAAATATTGGAAAGTATTTGTATGAAGAAAAAAAAAATAATGTTTGGGATTGATTGGTGAAAAATAATTATAAATAATAATAAAAAAATATGGGATACGTTTTCACTTATTTCTAGAGACTTCCTTCTGAGATGTTTCTCGAAAATTTTAAGGAAGTTTTTTGTATTGATCAGAGCATGCAAAAAAAAAAAAAAAAAAAATGGATAACTGGTTGGTTTGATGTGGGGCAGGGGATAAAATAGAATAATTTACTTGAAAAATTGTTTTGTAGAGAAAAATAAAAGATACCAATATATTTATGCCCCCCTCCCCATTACTAGCACAATTCTGGATTCATACGTCAAGTTAAAAAAAAAAAAAAAGAAAGAAAAAAGTTTTCTTTACCATTAAAAGAAAGAATGGAAATGCAAAATGAAAAAAAAAAAGAGAAAGAAAAATTGTAAAGAAAAAAAAATAATAGAGTAAAAAGTAAACAATACAAGAATGAAAGGAAAAAAAAGGGGAAAGAAGAAAGTAAAAACAAAAAAAGAATAATGAGAAAGAAGAGAAAAAGAAAAGGGAAAGGATACAAAAAAAAAGAATGGTAAAAGAAGAAGGTGAATAAGGAAAAAGAGAAAGGAAGAGAAGAAAAGAAAGAAGGATGGGAAAGAAAATTTCGAAAACAATAAAAAAGAAAAAATGAAAAAGTAAGAGCAAAAAATATAACCGAATAAGAATGTAAAAAAGATGAATGAAAAAGAGAAAAGAATAAAATAAAAATATAAAAAGCGAAGAAAAGAGAAAGTACACGGGAAAGAAAAGAAAGAAAATAAGAAAGAGAATAAAGAAATGACAAAAAGAGAACAGAGAGAAAAGGAAAGAAAAAAAAAAGAGGCAAGATGAAAATAGAAAGAACTAACAACACATAAATGAAAAAACAAAGACAAAATAGAAGAAATAAAATTCACGTATAAAAACAAAAGGAAAATCAAATAAAACAGAAAAAAGAGAAGAAAAATTTACAAATGGAAAAGGAAAGACAAGTAAAAAAGAATATAAAAAACATAAACAGATAATGAAAAACAAAAAAGAAAGGATAAAAAATTGAATGACAGAGAAGAGAAAAAATGAAAGAGAAAAGAAAAACTTAATAAAAAGGTAAAAGATAAAAAAGAATGAAAATGAAAGAGAATAAAATAATGAAAACATGAAAGAAGCAATTTAAGAAAACAGCAAATAAAAGGAAAAAAAAGCAAAAAATAAATAATGAAACATGAAAAAAGAAAGAGAAAGAATTAAAAAAAGAATGAAAATGAAATAGAATTATTAAAATAATGAAAAAGAGAGAGGAAAAAAAATGAAAAATGAAAGAGAGAGGATTACAAAAGAAATAATGAAAAAAAGAAAGAGGAAATAGTAATAATGAAAGAGGATAAAGAAACAATGAAAAAAGAAACAGTGTAAAATTCAGAGTTAAATCATTAAAGAGGAAAATAGTGAAAACTGAAAGAGAAGCAAAAAAGAAAAAATGAAAGAGAAACAAAAAATGAAAGAGAAACAAAAAAGAAAAAATGAAAGAAGAAAAAATGAAAGAGAAACAAAAATGAAAGAGAAGCAAAAAAGAAAAAATGAAAGAGAAGCAAAAAAGAAAAAATGAAAGAGAAACAGAAAAGAAAAAATGAAAGAGAAGAAAGAAAAATGAAAGAGAAGAAAAAAGAAAAAAATGAAAGAGAAGCAAAAAAGAAAAAATGAAAGAGAAACAGAAAAGAAAAAATGAAAGAGAAACAGAAAAGAAAAAATGAAAGAGAAACAGAAAAGAAAAATGAAAGAGAAGAAAGAAAAATGAAAGAGAAGAAAAAAGAAAAAAATGAAAGAGAAGCAAAAAAGAAAAAATGAAAGAGAAGCAAAAAAGAAAAAATGAAAGAGAAGCAAAAAAGAAAAAATGAAAGAGAAACAAAAAAGAAAAAAATGAAAGAGAAGCAAAAAAGAAAAAATGAAAGAGAAGCAAAAAAGAAAAAATGAAAGAGAAACAGAAAAGAAAAAATGAAAGAGAAGAAAGAAAAATGAAAGAGAAGAAAAAAGAAAAAAATGAAAGCAAAGAAAAAAGAAAAAAATGAAAGAGAAACAAAAAAGAAAAAATGATAGAGAAGCAAAAATAATAAATGAAAAAAAGAAATACTGAAACAAATGATTAAAAAAAGAAACACCAAAAAATGAATTCAGATTAAAAAGAGAAAAAGAAACAATGAAAATATTAGAAAAATAACAAATAATTAACTGAAAGATTCAAGAAAGGAAGTTAATTATAAAATTTCATATAGAAAAGAGAAAGAAAATATTGTTTTTTTTTTTTAAACATTTTAGCAATGAAAAGCCAACATGTGACAATTCAATCAAAAACAGATGCTGTTTTCATCTGATTTGAAATAGTTTAGGAGAAAATAAACAGGAAAAATGATTCTATGGATATTTACACAGCTTAAATTAGTCTGGCAACAAGCTATTAGTAAATGAGTGGATAAGAAGTTTGTTGCATTCATTTGAAAGTGTTCAGAAGACATTGGACAATTTATATTAAAATTTTCCTTGGTAACCAGAAAAATGGTACAAATAGCAAAAAATGAAATTAAAAAAATTTCTAAACAAAGAACTTTCAGCAGTTTCCAAATTAATCTGCATTAATGAAATATACCAAACATGCACACATATTTGTATATCTGTCTATATTTCTGAGATGAGGTATTGTTATTATTTGCACTATTTACATTGTCCTCATCTCTGTTGCCATATCAATGATGTTTCAGCTGTTGAACACACCAGCCTTCTTCAGAGGATTGGCATTTCAAGATGAACTCTTTATGGCAATACACGTTTCCTAATCTAGGACCATTAACCTGTTAATGCCCATTGTTACCATTTTGGGGGCGGTGATTAAAAACGGGTTGTAAGTAGAAAACTATACTTAATGATGTTTCAGCCATTGTACACTCCAGCCTTCTTCAGAGGATTGGCATTTCAAGCTGAACTCTTTATGGCAATACTCACATTTTCTATTCTAGGACCATTAACCTGTTTTTTGGTACTTTTTATGGTCCATTTTCTATTCTAAAACCATTAATCAAGCAGCATGAATTGGCAATAAAGAATTAGCTATTGATGACATTTAAACACGCTTTCTATATTTTGAGGTGCCTATCTGACATGGACATTGTCTTACCAATTAGACTACTAAGATTTACTGGTACACAAAATTCAGTCTTATAGCTTCATTCTTTGTTATTTCATTTTTTCCATGCCTGTTTACACCTAGTAGTAGTAGTAGATATAATAGTCTTAAGTTATTCAAATTTCTTATATGAGGCATTTTTTCTTTTCATAATATTTTTGTACCTTTTATAGCAATACTCAGGTTACTTTACATTCACCTGACCATTAATCAGAAGCATCATGGATAAAAAAATAAAGTAACCTCTGATTAGAGAATTGAATTCACGTCCCGTGCTATTGGGAATCTGTCTGATAGACATAATGCTTTTACCAATTGCACGATAGAAACCAGACAAGTGAAGTTAAATTAAATCATTGTCTTGATTTCTCAGCCAAAGAACAGAACGGCTAATAGCATTGGAATGAGAACAAAGGAAAATTTAATAATACTAATAATAACAAGCCATATATTTATCAAATGAAATTGTATATTTGCATATTTAAAATACATTAAAAATATTCAATAAAAGTGAACAATTTGTGTGAATTTCTTAGATTAAGCACTTTTAGGAAATTTTACAATTTTTTACCTAACATCTTATTTTGTTATCTTTTCTGGCAATGCTCACTTTTTCTATTCTAAGACTGTTAAACAAGCAGCATGGATTGGAAATAAAGAATTTGTTTACCATTCTAATGAGATCTGAACTAATGTCCAATATCTTTGAGAGAATTTTTTTTATGTTGTTTAATTAAAAGTTGGGGAATGTAAAAATGATTCAAAGGCAGGTATTATTTTTAAAATATTTTTCCTTCTTTTAGGGTTTTACTTGTTTTCTTTGGTTTTTTAAATAATGATTTTGTAAATGAAAATGTTTCCTATCTATTATTTTTTTTTACTTGTTTTTATTCCATGTTTTTAAATGGTTTTCCTTTATTCAATTTCAAAAATAGTTCTTTCTTTTGTTTTTTACTTTCTTCTTTTACTTATTTTTTTAACTTGTTTTACTTGTTTCATTCTTTTTTGTTTTTGCAGTTTTTTCTTTAATTCTTTTTTAAAACAATTTTCCTTCCTTTAGTTATTTCCTTTCTTTTAACTAGTTTTACTTCTTTTTCGATTCCTTCTTTCTTAACTTATATCTCTGAGAATTCTGTCTTTTTTTTCCCCTCTTTGCCATCTGCCTCTTTTTTTTCCCCTTCTTTGCCATCTGCCTCTTTTTTTTCCCCTTCTTTGCCATCTGCCTCTTTTTTTTCCCCTTCTTTGCCATCTGCCTCTTTTTTTTCCCCTTCTTTGCCATCTGCCTCTTTTTTTTCCCTTCTTTGCCATCTGCCTTTTTTTTTTTTCCTTCTTTGCCATCTGCCTCTTTTTTTTCCCTTCTTTGCCATCTGCCTCTTTTTTTTTCTTTGCCATCTGCCTCTTTTTTTTCCTTCTTTGCCATCTGCCTCTTTTTTTCCCCTTCTTTGCCATCTGCCTCTTTTTTTTCCCCTTCTTTGCCATCTGCCTTTTTTTTTTTCTTCTTTGCCATCTGCCTCTTTTTTTTCCCCTTCTTTGCCATCTGCCTCTTTTTTTTCCCTTCTTTGCCATCTGCCTCTTTTTTTTTGCTTCTTTGCCTTGACTTCTGCCTCTTTTTTTCTTACTTCTTAACCTTCTGCCTCTTTTTTTACTCATTTTCTTTCCATCTTTTTTTTCCTTCTTTTCCTTCTGCCTCTTTTTTTTCTTGTTCTCTTTTTTATTGTTTTCTTTCTGTCTCTTTTCCTACTTTTTTTTCTTTTTTTAAACAAGTTTTACTTCTTTCATTCTTTTTTATGTTTTCTTTTTGAATTAATTTTATTTCTTCATTGTTTCCCTTTCTTTTACTTATTTCCTTTCATTATAATTAGTTTTACTTCTTCTTTTTTAGCATCTGTCTCCTTGAAACCTATCTTTTTATTGTCTTCTCTGTTTCTTTCACTCTCAGTAATCACTTGCATCTTATTGGCTTTTATTACATTGCAGAGATTGAAAGTATTAAAATAAAACTTCAAGAAGAAGGGCAACAAGCAATTTAAAATAATAGAGAAAGGGAGATAATAATTTAAAAGAAAAACCAAGTAAAAAAAACATGGCGGAACAGTAGAAGAAGAAAGAGAGAAATGAAAGTGTTAGGAGGAGAAAGAGAAGAATGGGAGAGTTAGGAGGAGAAAGAGAGGAATGGGAGAGTTAGGAGGAGAAAGAGAGGAATGGGAGAGTTAGGAGGAGAAAGAGAGGAATGGGAGAGTTAGGAGGAGAAAGAGAGGAATGGGAGAGTTAGGAGGAGAAAGAGAGGAATGGGAGAGTTAGGAGGAGAATAGAAAAAAGTTAAAAGAAAAAGAGAGAATGGAAGTATTAGGAGGGCAATGGAAGAGTTAAGAGGAGAAAGTGGGGAATGGGAGAGTCAGGAGGAGAAAGAGAGGAATGGGAGAGTTAGGAGGAGAATAGAAGAGTTAGAAAGAGAAAGAGAGAAATGGAAGTATTAGGAGGGCAATGGAAGAGTTAAGAGGAGAAAGTGGGGAATGGGAGAGTTAAGAGGAGAAAGTGGGGAATGGGAGAGTTAAGAGGAGAAAGTAGGGAATGGGAGAGTTAAGAGGAGAAAGTAGGGAATGGGAGAGTCAGGAGGAGAAAGTGGGGAATGGGAGAGTCAGGAGGAGAAAGAGGTGGAATGAGAGAGGTTGAAGGAGAAAGAGGGGAAAGATCAGATGATAAAGAAATGAAAAATGCAAAGTCAAGGTAAAAGAATAAAACAGGCTCAAAAAACAAATAAAAGAGTGCTGACCTTTTACATAATGTCAGTCCAGAAATATGGTTCTACAGAAGGATGCTGAGGATAACATGGACAGTGCATGTAAACAACAAAGAAGTCTTAAAAGAAAATGGAAACAAATAGGACGCTTATACTTTTCCTTTTTTAATCATTTCACCCCAAGCAAAGTTATATTGCCACTAGGATGCAGCAGGTTACAGGGAGTGAAAGAGAACGAGAAAAATTTAGCGAGGAGCAGTGTGAGTGAAAGACAAAGTAACAGGGTTCAAGAAGACAAATGATGGTAATTTAAATTTTTGAAGATTGTAAATGGCAGTGAAGCAAGAAATAGGAGAGTTCAACAGGTGAGAAAAGAAACTGTTAAAATAGAAGTGGTGGTTGTATCTAGCTAGTTCTGCAGTAAAACAATGAGACATAATTGCCAATCTAGTAACACTGTTAAATTCATGTAGTTGAGGTACAAAGGAAAAAACTCATGAGAACAGTTGCCATAATATATTTGTAGAAAAGACAGAGGGAAGCCGAGGTGCCAGATCAGGATCAATTATATGACAGGCCCTTCAAGAAAGAGTTTTTTTAAATTTCCCTGACACATAACGAAGAAAGAAGCCTTGAAAAACTTGACGCTCACAGGATATATCAAAGCCAAAATGGAAAGGCGGTAACAGTGGGCCAGCGACCTGATGAACTTATGTGAATGAATGGCAGAACGAGGAGTTAGAGGGATGGTAAAAAGAGAAACATTACTGAGAGATGCAAGAAAAAGGAAGTTGTGGAGACCCATGATCATACATGTCTTGAAGAGGCATCACATCAAATAGTTGAATTTACACACTTGTTTGATTTTGACATCCCTGATGTGTAACTCATATCTTGCGATGTCCCTTTTGCTAACAACCATATATTTCATCTTCTTACAATTATGTCAATCCTTTCTACTTACTTTCCTCAAGTATTAGTTCTTTGCAAGTTTTGTTGTATGTCCTTGGTATGCACTCCTTCTTCTGAATATCATTTCTTGTGCAAAATAATAAAAAGTTTAACAATAAAAAAGTTTATTAGCGATTGATGACAATATAAATGAGAAATGATAAGAGATGGATTTGTTTTTTTAGTGATTGATTGATGGATTCTTTTTTTATGGCTTATCAACCCTTTGCAGGTTATTTAAAGCCAGAAAATATTTTTAGATTGTAAGAATTTTATTCTAGAGATAATAATGGTTTAATGATACAAGAGAATAAATGGATTTGTACCTTTCCCAAGAGTATTTGCCTGAAAGTGAATAAAATAAATCCAACTGGAATTGGAACTCGACTCTCTGAGTAATAATTCTGCACCATTATCCATTACACCACCCATACATCCAAGTTTACAGCACCTGATATTCCCAAGTGATCACACAGCTAGGTACTGACTGAGTTCAACATTGCTTAACTTAAGTGATCATACAGAAACCAGTTTTTCAACATTACATGTCAGTAAGTTTAGAAAATGAAAAGAGAATTGCAACTAAAACATTACTAATGTAAAGGAAAGGAGGTTGTGGAGGCCCATGATCTCACACCTTCTGAAAGGACATGGCACATAGAAGAAAAAGGGTGAGGTATACCTGTATTTGCTAAAACAAATTTACATTTGTATATTTCCCTTGTGAGTTACCCCCACATAGCTTTGCCAGATTCACCAAGATACTGTTAGCTCACACTTTTAAACACCTATAAAAACAGAACCACCTTGTTCCTATGCCTGCTTTCCCTTTTCCTGCTAGCATGTTGTAGAAGTAACACCAGCACAGGACTCATTCCGAGCATGGAGTTATTTTTCCATTGTGTGACTGAACTCTTTCGCAAATTCAGACAGAAGGCGATAACAGCAACAATGATGAAGATATTAGTTTCAATGTAAATAATGATAACTCTTAATCCTAGAAATTCAGACAGAAGGTGATCAGATGATAACAACAACAAAGATGAGGATATTAGTCTGAATGTAAATAATGATAACTCCTCATCCCAGAGATTCAGACAGAAGGTGATCAGATGATAACAACAACAAAGATGAGGATATTAGTCTGAATGTAAATAATGATAACTCCTCATCCCAGAGATTCAGACAGAAGGTGATCAGATGATAACAACAACAAAGATGAGGCTATTAGTCTGAATGTAAATTATGGTAACTCCTCATCCCAGAAATTCAGACAGAAGGCGATCAGGTGATAATAACAACAAAAATGAGGATATTAGTCTGAATGTAAATAATGATAACTCCTCATCCCAGAGATTCAGACAGAAGATGATCAGATGATAACAACAACAAAGATGAGGATATTAGTCTGAATGTAAATAATGATAACTCCTCATCCCAGAGATTCAGACAGAAGGTGATCAGATGATAACAACAACAAAGATGAGGATATTAGTCTGAATGTAAATTATGGTAACTCCTCATCCCAGAAATTCAGACAGAAGGCGATCAGGTGATAATAACAACAAAGATGAGGATATTAGTCTGAATGTAAATTATGGTAACTCCTCATCCCAGAGATTCAGGCAGAAGGTGATCAGGTGATAATAACAACAAAGATGAGGATATTAGTCTGAATGTAAATTATGGTAACTCCTCATCCCAGAGATTCAGGCAGAAGGTGATCAGGTGATAATAACAACAAAGATGAGGATATTAGTCTGAATGTAAATTATGGTAACTCCTCATCCCAGAAATTCAGACAGAAGGCGATCAGGTGATAATAACAACAAAGATGAGGATATTAGTCTGAATGTAAATTATGGTAACTCCTCATCCCAGAGATTCAGGCAGAAGGTGATCAGGTGATAATAACAACAAAGATGAGGATATTAGTCTGAATGTAAATTATGGTAACTCCTCATCCCAGAAATTCAGACAGAAGGCGATCAGGTGATAATAACAACAAAGATGAGGATATTAGTCTGAATATAAATTATGGTAACTCCTCATCCCAGAGATTCAGGCAGAAGGTGATCAGGTGATAATAACAACAAAGATGAGGATATTAGTCTGAATGTAAATTATGGTAACTCCTCATCCCAGAAATTCAGACAGAAGGCGATCAGGTGATAATAACAACAAAGATGAGGATATTAGTCTGAATGTAAATTATGGTAACTCCTCATCCCAGAGATTCAGACAGAAGGTGATCAGGTGATAATAACAACAAAGATGAGGATATTAGTCTGTAAATAATGAAAACTACTCATCCCAGTCTTTATTATTTTCCTGCCTTTTTTTCAGTCTTTTCCATTCTTCTGCTCTTTTAGTCTTTTCTTCCTTTTCCCATTCTCGCTCCTCTTTCCCAATCTTTCAGACATTTCCACTTTTCATCTTTTTTCAGTCTTTTCTCCCTCTTTTCCACTGTTTCAGTCTCTTCCACCCTTTTTCAGTCTTTTCCCCCTCTTTTCCACTGTTTCAGTCCCTTTCTTTCTTCCACCCTTTTTCAGTCTTTTCCCCCTCTTTTCCACTGTTTCAGTCTCTTTCTTTCTTCCACCCTTTTTCAGTCTTTTCCCCCTCTCTTCCACTGTTTCAGTCTCTTTCTTTCTTCCACCTTTTTCAGTCTTTTCCCCTTTTTCCACTGTTTCAGTCTCTTCCTTTCTTCCACCCTTTTTCCGTCTTTTCCCCTCTTTTCCACTGTTTCAGTCCTTTCTTTCTTCCACCCTTTTCAGTCTTTCCCCCTCTATTCCACTGTTTCAGTCTCTTCCTTTCTTCCACCCTTTTTCAGTCTTTTTCCCCCTCTTTTCCACTGTTTCAGTCCCTTTCTTTCTTCCCCCTTTTTCAATCTTTTCCCCTCTATTCCACTGTTTCAGTCTCTTCCTTTTCTTCACCCTTTTTCCGTCTTTTCCCCTCTTTCCACTGTTTCAGTCCCTTTCTTTCTTCCACCCAATTTTTTTTCCACTCATTTCAATCTCTTCATTCCCCCTTTTTTCCGTTTCCAATGTTTCAGTCCCTTTCTTTCTTCCACTTTTTTCAATCTTTTTCCCCTCTTTTCCACTGTTTCAGTCCCTTCCTTTCTTCCACCCTTTTTTTTCCACTGTTTCAGTCCTTTCTTTCCCACCTTTTTCAGTCTTTTTCCCCTTTTTCCACTGTTTCAGTCTCTTTCTTTCTTCCACCCTTTTTCCGTCTTTTCCCCCCTTTTCCACTGTTTCAATCTCTTCCTTTCTTCCACCCTTTTTTCAGTCTTTTCCCCCTCTTTCCACTGTTTCAGTCTCTTCCTTTCTTCCACCCTTTTTCAGTCTTAACCCCTCTTTTCCACTGTTTCAGTCTCTTCCTTTCTTCCACCCTTTTTTCAGTCTTTTCCCCTTTTCCACTGTTTCAGTCTCTTTCTTTCTTCCACCCTTTTCCGTCTTTTTCCCCTTTTTCCACTGTTTCAGTCTCTTTCTTTCTTCCACCCTTTTCCGGTTTTTCGGTCTTTTCCACTGTTTCAGTCTCTTTTCTTTCTTCCACCCTTTTCCGTCTTTTCCCCTCTTTTTCCACTGTTTCAGTCCCTTTCTTTCTTCCACCCTTTTTTCAATCTTTTCCCCCTCTTTTCCACTGTTTCAGTCCCTTTCTTTCTTCCACCTTTTCCAATCTTTTTCCCTCTATTCCACTGTTTCCTCTTCCTTTCTTCCCCTTTTCCTTTTTCCCCTCTTTTCCACTGTTTCAGTCCCTTTCTTTCTTCCACCCTTTTTCAATCTTTCCCCCTCTTTTCCACTGTTTCAGTCTCTTCCTTTCTTCCACCCTTTTTCCGTCTTTTCCCCCTCTTTTCCACTGTTTCAGTCCCTTTCTTTCTTCCACCCTTTTTCAATCTTTCCCCCTCTTTTCCACTGTTTCAGTCTCTTCCTTTCTTCCACTGTTTCAGTCCCTTTCTTTCTTCCACCCTTTTTCCGTCTTTTCCCCCTCTTTTCCACTGTTTCAGTCTCTTTCTTTCTTCCACCCTTTTTCAGTCTTTCCCCCCTCTCTTCCACTGTTTCAGTCTCTTTCTTTCTTCCACCCTTTTTCCGTCTTTTTTCCCCTCTTTTCCACTGTTTCAGTCTCTTTCTTTCTTCCACCCTATTTCCGTCTTTTCCCCCTCTTTTCCACTGTTTCAGTCTCTTTCTTTCTTCCACCCTTTTTCAGTCTTTTCCCCCTCTCTTCCACTGATTCAGTCTCTTCCTTTCTTCCACCCCTTTCAGTCTTTCCCCCTCTTTTCCACTGTTTCAGTCCCTTTCTTTCTTCCACCCTTTTTCAATCTTTCCCCCTCTTTTCCACTGTTTCAGTCTCTTCCTTTCTTCCACCCT
>CAHIKZ030005630.1:1462500-1467500 GCA_903632075.3 Acanthosepion pharaonis | reverse complement strand
CTTGTGTTACAAGCAGTAAAATATTGGTTCCTTCAAAGTTGATGATGGTTCATGTAAATAATGAATCTTCATTTTCAATCAATATATTTTTTTGAATGGTTCAGATCATGATGAAGAAGTTTTAAGCTGAAGATGCTCCTTCACCAAAGTTTTCAAAGACATCAAATTAATAGATCCTCTCCAGATATTAATCCAACAAAAAAATTCTTGTACATTATTAAATAGAGTGTCCAAATGCTATGTAATATCAGTCATCCTATAGGGCATTGAATGCTTCACAGATGGAGAGAAGATTGGAGGCAAACTGTAGAGATGTGGTTCTACAGAAGGATGCTGAGAATTCTATGGAACATATAAGTAACAAACAATTCTTAAGGAAAATGGAAACAAGAAAGATATTTATACTTTGAAGCAGAAAGAGATGAAATTTCTCGGAAACAAAATGAGGAAAGAAGGCTTGGAGAATTTAACACTCACAGGATATACTGAAGGCAGAAGGAACATGGGGAGGCAGTGGACCACCTACTTGACTAGTTTGCATCAATAGACAGGGGAATAAGTAGTTGAGGGGATAGCAGAAAGACAAATGTTACTAAGTGCTACAAGGAATAGGAAGTTGTAGAGAGCCATGATCACACATGTCCTGAAGGGATATAGCAATGATCTCCAGGAAGCAATAAAAGAGTCCACAATAAAAAAAATTATACTGACAACCAAACTAATATCCTCATCTTTGTTGTTACTATCACAACAATTTGACCATTGTGTTCTCTGGCATTCTTCAAGTATCTTTCAACCCAGACAACCTTTAGGGAATTTCAAACTGAACCCTTTATTTAATCTAGACTGTTCTTGTTCTACTGTCTGTGACTAGAGATATCTCATTTTGTCCCTAGATATGGACAGTTGAACAAGCTACCCCCACCCCATCCAGTTTATCAAATAATGGGTTCATTTTGAAATTTCCTGAGGGTTACCCAGATTGACACATACCTGAAGAAGGCTGGTGGGCACACATATTTTAACCATCTAAGTCATTATCAAGAATTGAATGTTTTCAATATGACAGACTATATATTGTTGGTTACATCCTGGCATTTTTTGAAAAGCTAGAATTCTGATATATTCATATATAAAGGATGATGACATCTTGTCTACCATTGCGACAAAATCCAGTTCTTGAAAATGACTGAGGTGGTTGAAAGGTGGTTCAACAAAAACAGAATAAAACAAGAACTTTAGACAGTTTATCCGATGTCTTATATGAAAATTTTAAAAAATATAATAAAAAAATTAGACAGATCTTGGTCAGTGGAATTTAACAAAATTTGATTCAGCAGATAATGTTATTATTTTATTTATAGTAACTGAATTTTTTGACAATTGCCTTACTCAGTTTCTATTGTTTGATACTCTGTATTTGAAAAATGTTGCTTTTATTGTAGTCTCCATAATTTCTCAGTCTTTTGGCTAAGATCAAAGTGTAGCTTAATCTGATTCTCTCTCTACACTTCTATCTTTCCTTCATCTTCTAGTCATTTTCACTAAGATCAAAGTGTAGTATCTGTTCTACACAGCTTAAACTGATTCTCTCTACACTTCTATCTTTCCTTCATCTTCTAGGCCTTTTCACTAAGATCAAAGTGTAGTATCTGTTCTTATCAGCTTAATCTGATTCTCTCATATATTTCCTTCCTTCTTTCTTTCATCTTCTAGGCCTTTTCACTCTTCTATATTTCCTTCTTTCTTTCATCTTCTAGTCATTTTCACTCTTCTATATTTCCTTCTTTCTTTCATCTTCTAGTCATTTTCACTAAGATCAAAGTGTAGTATCTGTTCTCAGCTTAAACTGATTCTCTCTCTAAACTTCTATCTTTCCTTCATATTCTAGGCCTTTTCACTAAGATCAAAGTGTAGTATCTGTTCTTATCAGCTTAATCTGATTCTCTCTCTCCACTTCTATCTTCCCTATTTTGTTACTTTCATTTTCTCATTGAAACAAAGTCGTGTCTTTTCACCTCTTTCCATGTGATCAAAAATGGAATAGTCCATTATTTATGAGGTAATGGCAGGGCAAACTAACAAAGGGAGGGACAAGAACAATTATAATAGGGTATCTCTTTTTTTATTTTGTCCGCTGTAGACTTTACATACTTTCTTGATTTTAAGACATTTTTATGTTTATACATTCTTTTTATAGACATAAAAATATCTTAAAATGATTGTCGGACTTTGTCCATTTCATAATGTGTGATGTCATGTGTTTACATTTGGATACGCTTTGAGCAGATATGAATGTACGTGAGAGAATCATGGAAGATTGTAGTTTAAAGACAGTAAAATCAACCTTGCTAACTGAACGATCCTCTATGGCCCAATCGGTTAAAGGCACGTCAGGCTATATGACAGTTCCGTATAGGATACAGGTTCGATTCCTGTCAGAGGATGAATATTTTCTATGAAAATTTCTCGGACATTCAGATCGGTAAATGTTGTTTAATACTGTTTATAAACAGAGCATTTACTTAAATATTTGTATCTATAAAAAGAATGTATAAGCATAAAAATGTCTTAAAATAATTGTCGGACTTTGTCCATTTCATAATGATACTTTCTTGAATAACATTTTTTTCCTAATACCCACTTTTGATAAAACCTTCTTTATAAAAAGTTAAGATTTTTTTTATAATTTTATAGAAATTCTGTAGCAATTTTCATTATTAAGAATTACATTTAAATAAATCAATCCATTATTTTGACTGATACTGTATGTATGCTTCTAACTATATTATATACAGGGACATAGAATTTCCTGAGTTGGTATTCAGGCATGCAGTTAGCCCAATGGGAGTGATGGACACTGATGTGATGGAATAACCTGCCACTCCCATGAGTGGTGGCACTATAGGTGGTAACCACCTATAAGTATCCGTAGGACAGCAGACGAAAGATTTGAGCTGGTATCTGTGAGACTAGTGGCCTTCCAATAGCAGCACACACACAACTGTACTGACTTACAACAACCGTACACATAACTATTACTTCCTTGCTTGTTGTATTCATTTCTACAATAAACCTGTTACTATTTATCCGCTGTGTTTGTCCATTACATATTCCTATTGGCAGGGAATATAACAGACACCAAACCTATAAGTTATCCATATAGGAGAAGGAAAGCTCATATGCAACACCTGTCTCACTGCTAATCTAGATATCTTTCATCAGCTTCTCTTTGGGATTCTCAGTATTGTTGTTGTGAGTTGCTGTGGTGTTGTGCAAGCAGAACATAACTATAGTCACAACACAGGCATTTATTGTTGTTAGGACGCAAGTCTGGTGTAAGGGATAGAATATTGGAATGAGAAATCAGAGAGTCAAAATTAAATTTTGATTGAGTTTGTTGGATTCACTTACGCACAACTACATTTGAGTATGAATCCATCTCTCCTTCCTCCAGCTATAGGTTAAATAGTATATAGAATACTGTTGTCATATTTGGGTGAGAGCTGACCAGTCCCCACTTTCCAGTCCTGAGAAACTCCAAAAGCATCTCCCATCCTGGGTAAGACGTTAAACTACATCCGCGTCCTGGGTAAGACAAAATACATCCAGCAGCAAGGCCTCTGATCAGGAGGTTTTGAGGAGCATTGAACTACCTCTTAATTGCTGGTGTTCCCAGATCCACCCTGACCCAGGGTGGTAGCACCTGTTAGGGTCCCAGCTATGGGCAAATAGTTAACTATTACCAGCAATACTTTTTTGAAAAAATTATTACCAGCAATACAATTTTGAAGGAAATATATTACCAGAAACAGATTTTTGACAAAACAAAATATTACCAGCAATAAAAATTTTTGTCGGCATTAAATAACCCATTGAGGTTGATATGCTGTAAAACAAAATAAACCAAACCAATCTAAACCAAAGAATACATACTCTATTCATATGAATCTATCCTAAAAATGTTGTTGGCATTAAATAACCCATTGAGGTGTTGATATGCCATAAAACAAAATAAACCAAACCAATCTAAACCAAAGAATACATATTCTATTCATACGAATCTATCCTAAAAATGTTGTCGGTATTAAATAACCCATTGAGGTTGATATGCCATAAAACAAAATAGGCTAAAACAAACCAAACCAAAAGCATTTCTAACTCCTTGTGAGTGACAAATTATTTTCCACCTTTCAACCTCTCTCACAGTCGGGACATGGTGAGCCTCTCACTACTCTATTGCTATTTCCATGGAAAGTGCTCGGATGAACTACATTCTTTGGTTCTGCCAGGTCTAACCTTCACACTTAGGACCCGCCATGCCACTTACATAGTAGTAAGCCACCCACATTCCCTCCATATTCCATCGGCGAGAAGTAAGTTCCACTCAAACAACTTCTTTCTGCAAACAACTGCTCTGTGGCAGAAACTCCCAAGAGGATGTTTCCCTGATCACTACAATCTTAACCTGTTCAAGTCTAGAGTTAACAATTATCTTCCCCAACATCCATATAAACTATGCCTTAGCCTAACCCTCTACCTTAAGTGGCTCCCAGGCCTTGTACAGGATGAATGTTACTGTAAGAAAACATAACTGTGCTCTCTAGCCATGGTTGGCCACCAGTCTAGAAGAAGGACAACTCTGAATTTGAAACTGTAACCATAGATTTAACTTCTTGATGTGATGAAATAACTTGTCACCACCATGAGCGACTACACTATAAGTAGTAAGTACCTATAAGTATCTGTAAAACAGACACCACAGACTAGCTGGAATCTGTTGAGTACGACTTAGATTTACACGAGAACTACCAACCTTCCAATAGTAGCATTCGCTAATGGATTGACTTGTGATGACCTTGTGTATAACTGTTGATTTTATTCTTATTGTACTAGTTTTTGTACAATAAACCTTTACTTATATTATCCATCTTGTTTTTCAAGTATATATTCCTATTAGCATAGAATATAACACTTCTCAGGATGGTCATCTAATGAGT
>CAHIKZ030005630.1:1390000-1457500 GCA_903632075.3 Acanthosepion pharaonis | reverse complement strand
TCAATAATTCAATTTGGTTTGTAAAAAAAACTTAAAGAATCAATTTAGATGTCAAAACAATGCCTGAGTTAAAATTTTTGGTAGTATCAAAATATGTTTTATTGAAGTTATTTGATGCTATTCTAAAAACTGCTGTCTGAAGTTAGTTGGCAAAATGAAATAATCTCATTTTACTTCAATAAAATGGCAATAAAATCATCAAAAATTGATCAACACCTATCACAGAACAAATAAACACGTCTTTGAATCCTTTACATTTTAATGACCCTTCTTTTCACTATCACCCAGTAATCTATTATCCATCGATTTTTTAAATTTCTTTTTACTTCAGCAGGTTCGATTTCCAACATAGTTTTAATTGCTTCCCATAGGTCTACTTTGCTATCATATTGTTTGCCACCTCAATATAATTTCTTCACAACTGACCATAGATTTTCGATCTTATTCAGTCCACAACTTGATTGTGACCATTCCATTATCTCTCCTGTAAATCTTTTATGCTCAAAGAATTCATGGTTAAGCTCAGATACATGAGAAGGAGCATTGTCATGCATAAATACACACTTCACTTTCAAATTGCAAGACTAGGACTTGTACCATACAAAAAAAAAATCTTCATAAAATTGCATTAGTTAGCATGGTTCAGTTCAACTACTTCATCGACTTTGAATGGTCCAGTAATAGTTTGGTCAGCAATTCCATCCCATATCATAACACTACCGCCTCCTTGTTACCTTCTTTTAGCCACAGGCACGTCTGAATTGGATAAGATCCATCATTTGGCCCATCCATCAGGTCCATCAATTGTAACTCGAGATTTGTTTGTGAAAATTACTTTAGAAAACTCAATTTTTATGTATTTTTTTTGCCCAATTTTGACGCTTTAAAATATTTGCTTCAGTGAGGGAAGGTTGCCTAGGAGATCTTTTTACAGATCCCAACTCAGAAAGTATTCTACACTTTTTGTCCTTCTTGATTCTCTCAATTCCAGCCTTGTCAAAGATCTGAGCACCAGTCAAAAAGTGGTTGTTTCACTATCACTCAATCTAGTTTACATTCATCTCAAGGAAGCAAGTTCTTAAAGCTTTTTCCTTTCCTTTGAGTTCTTAACTTATATTTTCAACAGCCTTTTTCATCATTTGATGATCTCTGTAAAGCTCCTTTGATATCTCCAATGTGGACATTCTTTCACTCAATAACTTTGTTATTTTTTGTTTTTCAGCAGTTTTTAGATTCTTCCCTTTACCCATGTTTCAACATATATTATGGACAAAAAGAAAAAATAGTTTTTATTACATTTCACAGGTCTTAAGCTAATATAAGTTTAGACTGCATAATAACTTCAGTCAGTCCATTTTCATAAATTTCAAATATATCAAAAACTATTAAAAATGGCAGAAAATTTATTTTAATATTTTACGAAGGGTGGAAATGGACGAGTTTAAATTTGACAAATATTGGTTCAGAACATTTTGTATTGCTGAGGTTTATTTGATTTGCATAATAACTTCAGACAGGCTGTATATATAGAATTAGTATACATAAAATTAGTATATGTAAAAGGTTTGTCACTTAGTTGATTGATGTTACCTTGAGCAACCTGACTATACAGTTTCATCCACTCTTCAGTGGGTATCAACAATTGACTGCTTATATTTTTCAATTTTTAGGAATGACTTAGTCCATTGTTGTAAATCATTCTAATTCCACATGTCAAGCCTTTGTATAGGTCTGTTTTAGTTGATTCCCCTTGATAACTCTCCAAGTTTTCGTTCTCTCTGCTGAAGCTAAATAAAGGGGTTGGTTCAAAATTCCAACAAATATCTCCTGAAGAAGGCTGGACCGTTCAATCGAAATGTTGTGAATGTGGTAATAAAGATGAGGACAACAGTCCAAATAGTGTAAATATTTACAATACCTCATCTCAGAAATATAGAGTGCTAAAGTGAATTGTTACATTTTTAAAAAAAATAAAATTAGAACTGTCCCTTCAGGATGAAAGTGATCGTAGCCTTTGACAACTTCTTTTTCCTTAACTATAAATTGTCAATCCCCATTGGAAAATTGTGTGAAGTTATTTCCCATTACCTTTTTCCAGGTTTGAATTCAGAGTTATCCTTCTCCTAGATTGGTTGCTTTAACAAGGCCCAGTCTACCCTACTATTTCACCCACAGGTGGTGAGAGAAAAGAAGAATGTGACAATAAAGATGAAGATAACAGTCCAAACAATGTCAATAGTGTAAATTGACTACCTCATCCCAGAAATATAGACAGATCCTGAAGAAGACCAAAGTGTATAATGGTCGAAACATGAATGTGGCAATAAAGATTAAGATAGCAGCCCAATGTAAATGTAAATAGTTACAATACCTCATCTCAGAAATATAGACAGACGCAATAACTTGGTTTGCCATTTTTGTTGCATTTTGTAAGAAATTTATATATCATAAAAAGTATATGTTATATATTACATCAGATATATTTTATAAACAAGGAGTAATTGACCAAATCTGTATGAGGTAAATATTTGCTGAGTCAATAAATTCTACATGGCTGGTCATCTGTATGTGTCTGCCTAATTCTTTTAGACAGCAATAAGATGGAAAAGAAAGACCTATGAAAAAGATTTTTTTTTCAAATATTCTAAGAGCATATTTTCCGATGATCCCCAAGACAGCAGCCAACAAAAACATATCGACAACCATTTGAACTAAGACTCACTTGTCAATAAACATCAATTCTTTCCTGCTTCAGGCTTCATATTGATGTCAATATGAAGATCAACACCGAAAAAAAAGAAAAAGAAAGAAAAATGGATCAATTGACTGATCACTCTGTTCTTCTATTCACACAACACAGGGCAACGAAAGCATTCAGAATAACATTACTTTACACATTTCCAAATATGTTTTTAAACAAAGTGTAGCACTTGTTAGTATCCGGAGTAAGCAATGGTCAGTAACTGAAAAATAAAGATGGCCAAAATAAATAAATAAATCCTTTTCTACAAATATTTTCATGGTAATTGTTCGGACACACTTTTCTCTCCTTTATGAATTGAAATACAGTACTAGATTGGCAGTTAGGTTTCATCATTTTATAGTTGAACTGGCTAGATATAAGCATAAGTTCTATACTAACAGTTCCTTCCATGACACTTCCTGCTTCTGGAACTCTCTTCCAGCTTCTTTCTTTCCAATCAAGTTTGATCTTAAAAACTTTAAATGCAATGACAATCATCATCTTCTGTTCTTTTATTGTTCTTACTCTTTAATGCTTTTCTTACATATTTAAAGTCTACCATTCATTCTTGCATACTGCCATATATGGTCCAGTGCTCCTGCTATATATTTACAGATTCTTGCTAAAATCCAAAGAATCTGCAATGATATTGGTCTTGACCTGGCATGCTAGCTTCAGTCAATTTCCCTCCACCATAATGTAGCTTCCCTAAGTTTTTTCTATAAATACTTTCATGGTAATTGTTCTGATGAACTTTGCACTATGGTACCTAGACTATGAATTTAAGCACACTACTAGATTGGCAGTAATATTTAATTATTTTACAGTGGTAGTGGCTAGATGTAACTTTAAGTTCTATGCTAACAGTTTCTTTTCTCACACTTCTCAGTTGTGGAACTCTATACATGCTTCTTGCTTTCCAGTCAAATTTGATCTTCAAAAATTTAAATGCAATGTTATTGTCTGTACTCTTAAATTCTGTTCTTTTATTGTTCTCGCTCCTTAATAATTTTTATATAATATTCTTTCATACACAGTAACCTCCTGCATGTTAGGGGTTTTGTTGCCTTGCTTGGAGTGAAATGATTAAACCAGTTTAATATAACATCAGCTGAATATAAGTTCCACTTTTTTCCTATGTTATTCTTGCTGTATGCAGCCTTGCAACATCATGCAATATTTTCCCTTTCATCCACTATGTATACTGCCAGGCAAACAGTAAAGTGTGTTAGTACACTCCCAATTTATTCTTATTCAGTAGTTAGGATGATACCTCCATCATTACATTGGCTCAGATGATCAGTAGTTAGGATGATACCTTCATCATTACATTGGCTCAGATGATCATTAATTAGGATGATACCTTTATCATTACATTGGCTCAGATGATCAATAGTTAGGATGATACCTTCATCATTACATTGGCTCAGATGATCAGTAGTTAGGATGATACCGTCATCATTACATTGGCTCAGATGATCAGTAGTTAGGATGATACCTTCATCATTACATTGGCTCAGATGATCATTAATTAGGATGATACCTTCATCATTACAATTGGTTACAATGACTCATGATTTAACCTCCAGAGGATATAAATATATATAAAATGTTAGCACAATAATGTTGAAATGCTCTAAAAAGTAATTTCTAGCTCAATAAGGCCACTAACTTCCAAGTAATATTAAACCAATTAAGTATAAATTAATAAAAATAATAATCTGTGCAAGGGGACTAATCCAACTTGTACTAACTGAAAATTAGAAACTTTTTTCTAAATATGAAAACAAATAAAACTGGGGTGAATCCTTGAAACTCTATGATAATCAACATTTGAAAATCCTAATAATATAAATTCTATAAAGAGGAATTGATTTGTTATTAAGCTCAAATACCACCTTTGGCAGCTATTAGTAAAATTCTTGCAATAAAAACACTTTCAATTAATTTCTATATATCTTTAGTGTTTGCTCTGTTACTGTATATGTAATGATTTGAATAAATGAAATTTTTCATAAATAAATTCTACATGTATTACAACAAATTTGTATTGTAAAATAATTTGCATTGTAAATTTACATTAATAAAAATTTACAATGTATTCCAGTAGTAAAAAATAATTTTCCAATGAATACCTATAGAAAATAAAAATATTCCCAATGTATTCCTATAGGAAAAATCATAATGCTTTCCAAAAGGTAAAGCCAATATATTTTTATACTAAATTCATTTTGCAATGCATTCCTATAATAAAAGTGATTTTGCAATGCATTCCTATAGTAAAAATGATTTTCCATTTTCATTCCTATAGTAAAAATCATTTTCCAATGCATTCCTATAGCAAAAATCATTTTGCAATGCATTCTTATAATAAAAAACATTTTGCAATGCATTCCTTTATTAAAAAACATTTTGCAATGCATTCCTTTATTAAAAATCATTTTCCAATGCATTCCTTTATTAAAAATCATTTTCCAATGCATTCCTATAGTAAAAATCATTTTCCAATGCATTCCTATAGTAAATATCATTTTCCAATGCATTCCTATAGCAAAAATCATTTTCCAATGCATTCCTATAGTAAAAATCATTTTGCAATGCATTCCTATAGCAAAAAACATTTTGCAATGCATTCCTTTATTAAAAAACATTTTGCAATGCATTCCTTTATTAAAAAACATTTTCCAATGCATTCCTTTATTAAAAATCATTTTCCAATGCATTCCTTTATTAAAAATCATTTTCCAATGCATTCCTATAGTAAATATCATTTTCCAATGCATTCCGTTAATAAAAATCATTTTCCAATGCATTCCTATAATAAAAATCATTTTGCAATGCATTCCTATAGTAAAAATCACTGTCCAATGCATTTCTATAGTAAAAATCATTTGGCAATGCATTCTTATAGTAAAAACATTTTGCAATGCATTCCTATAATAAAAACATTTTGCAATGCATTCTTCCTATAGTAAAAAATAATTGTCATTTTTTTTATATATTTGTTGAATAGATCTTACTCATGATATAATGATTACAAATATTTTCATTTTATGTATGGAAATAAATTGCAATACATTTACATTATATATATATATATATATATATATATATATATATATATATATAGAGAGAGAGAGAGAGAGAGAGAGAGAGAACTGAATATATGTATGTTAATCATACTTGCTAGGATACCAAATGTTTTTATAAGAGTTAATGAAAGTTTTCACGGATTTTTAAAGTAAATCCTTCCCATGGTATTATCAGTTATATAAATAGCTGACATATATACATACATATTTCCACATATATGTAAATCTTCTATTTTCCCAAATCAGATTAATTTCAAAAGAAAAGCAACTTTAAAAAGATCTACCCAGGTAATCAATAACTAACTGCCAGCTGAAAAACATACTTTGAATTATTGATACAAGTGATTATAGACATACCATTCAGGGATTTGTAAAGAAATGTTAAAGTGATATATATATATAAGTTCATAGACAATATTCTTTTATTAATCAAAAATAAGGAAGAAATATGTAAACTCTAAAAACAGTTCAAAGACAACTCCGTCTTTAAGTTTACATATGAACTTAATACTAGTAACAAAATTCCCTTTCTTGATATACTGATTAACACCAATAATAAGTTCACCATCTCCCCATATAAAAAAATACCAGCATAAATTCCTGTACTCTTAACAATAAAAGTGAATGTCCAAATTACTATAAAAGAGCTATTATAAAAAACCTAATAAAGCATGCAAAAACTAATTTATCCACAAAACAGATCTTCTACAGCAAACTTAGAAATATAAAACATTCATCAATAATAACTTCCCCAGCTACATCATTGATGAGCAAATAAGATGCTCCATCAGAGACCACTATACGAAACATATAGAACATAATTCCCCTCCAACTAACCCCAAACACGTCAACCTTTTATATCGTAACCAGATGCATGCTAATTATAAACAAGATGAAAATATCCTAAAAACATTAATAGAAACTAATACATCCACCGCAGACCCTAGTAAAAAAAAAAGTAAAACTTATATACTACACGATATCCACTATATCTAATAAAATCATTCATAATGACTGTTCCCTGGCCACTTGCAAGTTGCAGAAAACCAACATCATTTATAAATTTAATTGTCCTCTGGGAGATTGCATCTCCAACGATAAAATTAATATCTATGTTGGACACACGACAACAACGCTTTCACGTAGGCTAAGTCTTCACCTGAATAAAATGCCCAATATTTCTAAATATTTACAATATACCTGTCCATACTCACAATTCAGAAAAATCCTCATTGAAAATACCTCCATACTTTTCCATGAAAAGAATAAACGCAAACTAAAAATTCTCAAAGCTATTTATATCAAAAAATTGAAACCAAACCTCAATAAAATTAATTACGAATACTCCACAAACATTTTAAAATGTGTACAGTAGATAGTCTTTAAAAGTTAGCACTTGTTATTAATAGTTTTTACCTTATCTAGCAACCACTCAAGTCCGGAATTTTTCCACGGCATATCTAGTTACCTCCCCTTAAACGGTGTCTGTCACCCAAGCCATGACACAGCGTTCCTGACTATATATATAAAAATGGTAATTTTCGGATGACCACAACAATTTTTGTCTTTCACAACCATGAACACTAAATACTTATTCTATAATTAACAATACCTTGATGATGACATTATGCTATGTCAAAAGTACTTAGAAATAAATACATGAGCCAACATGGTGTTTTCTTCTTATCTTTTAATAACCACACAATAAAGCTTATCTGCGAATATGAAAGGATCCTATCAAGAATAAGTAGACAGAACCTGCCTAAATTATTTAATGAAACCTGCCTTAATGTGTGTGTATATATATATATATATACATATATATTTATGAATAAAAATGACAATAGGAAAACTGGTAATTGCTGATGCGTATTTTGCTTTGATAAAGTCCACATTGGAAAAAACGCGTCAGCAATTACCAGTTTTCCTATTGTCATTTTTATTCATAAATATTGTCTTCTCTACCGATTAAATCAGAGAAATTTTCATATATATATATATATATATATATATATACATACACACACGTATACACATATATACAAATATATCTACACACACACACACACATATATACACACACACACGTATACACATATATACAAATATATCTACACACACACACACACATACATACACATATATACACATATACACACACACACACACACACATATACACACAAACACACACACTGAAATGCCCTTGTTCCAAAACTGTAACTTCAATTTAAATTTAATCATAAAAATTAAACTTAAAAATACAAAGTTCCATTCCATTATCAAGTGATACTAAGAATAACCATCTTTTCCATCTTTTTATTTTAAGGGTGTTAAGATTTAACGTATTTAGAAAACTCATTTGATACAAACTTCCTTTTTTCTAGTAGAAATTTGTGGTAGTATCTGGGTTTCAATAGCAATACATTTCGCATTTTTATTTTTTATTTTTTTATATAAATTTCAATTATGATTTTTTCGAAAGGAGCATTCGAATATCAATCACATTTTTAATATTTTTATTTGTACCGACTTAAGATATTATATTTATTTACTAATTGAGCACATATATGTTAATACTAAAATTAATATATTAGAATCTAATTATATATTCATATTTTATTTAACTATTTTATTTATGATCAAATATAAATATGTTAGTTTCATTTTTTAAAATTAGCTATTAAGGAAAAAATTTGTCAATGTCTACAAAAACTCGCTATTTCATTTCTTTGATTTAACAAATTTTTATTTTTCAGAAATTTAATAATATTTAACTTTTCATGTATGCACAAAGAACATGGGTAATTTAAAGATCTACAAGTTCTTGATTTTTTTTTATTAATTTCCATTTAACTGTTGGTGTTTTATTAGTTTCTTTTCAATACCAGAAATATTTCAATAAGGATGTCTGTCTGCAGTATTTAGTATTATTGGAAGAACTTAGGTGTTGGTTCCATCTTAATTTAAATTCATTCTTTGTACATCCTACATAAATTCTAACATCATTAGGATTCTTAATAGATGAGATATTGCATTGATAAACTACGAATTTTATACATTTATTATTCAGAGGACAATTTATATATATATATATATATATATAAAAGAACAAAAAGAATAAAATTTAAACATTCATAACATTAATTTAAAGAAGGGCTCAATATAAGGGTAGAGCAATAAATATTCATTATAAACTGTTACATTAGAACATGCATGTTACTACTACAAAATTGCATATTTTGTTTCAACCTTTAACAAATTTCATCAGGTAGTTAACAATGATGGTAATAAATGATTTTATTTAAAATTACAATTTATGAAACATCACTTTTTACATTTGTGGAAAATTTTCCTTAAAAGTCAAAAAAAATTTTCTTGACAGATAAAAAAAGGAAAGAAAATATGAAATTGATAAAAAGAAAAAGCATAAGAAAATCCATAACATCAGAAAGTAAAGAAAGTACAATTACTGAAGACAATAATAATTGTACTTTCAACCAATTCAATATCATGAATTTTTATCCCTCTATCTCTAAAGACCTTTTCCATTTAGCATTTGAACTTGCTAAACTTTATTCAAACATTTCAAAGGATGAAATTAGCACTATTTTGAACTGTAGAAGTTTTGAACTGTAGAAGAACAGTTTTAATCCATGATTATGAACAGTGGCTTAAAAATTTGGCTGATAATTTTGACATAACACTGGGGTCTTTTGATTCTGAAGAGTTTTCAAATTTAGTTGGATTGTTCTTATTGTACAATCTCACTGCATATGAAGATATTGATTTATATAGTATAGGGCTCTATAGGGATGATGACCTCATAGTTGTAAATAAATCTACTGGAAGTTGACAAACTTAGAAAATTAATCCATAGGGTTTTTAAAACTTTTGATCTTAGTGTAATAATTAATTCCAATATCAAACAAGTTGATTTCTTGGATGTAACTTTAAATTTGGTTCTCAATAATTTTCAGCCTTACATGAAAAACAATGCTAACCCAATTTATATCCACCCTACATCTAATCACCCACTGTCTGTAATCCAACATATTCCATCATCGGTCGAATGACGTATTAACCAACACTCATCAAGCAAAGGGATATTAAAAAAAACATAAAACAGTTTATGATAAAGTTCTTAGGGATAGTGGGTTCAGATCTTCTGAAATTAAGTTTGTAGAAGATTATGGTTGTTCCAGAAAGAATAACAGAAACAGGAAGATCATATGGCATACACCTCCATTCAATCAATTAGTTTGTACTAAATTAGGACATAAGTTTCTTAACTTAATTGATAAACATTACCCTAATAATAATTCTTTAAATAATATTTTCAATCAGAATACTCTAAAACTTAGCTATAGTTGTACTAATAATCTAGAGAAAATGATTAAATCACATAATAAAACAAAGAATTTATATAACAATAATAACTATAATGCAAGTGCTGACCTTAATTTGTTTCATATAACTAACCTATGTGGTTCTAGAAATCCTGACCAATGTCCTTTATCTAACAAGTGCTTAACAAAATCTCTTGTGTATATGTGTTCTGTTTCATCAATAGAAAATCTAAGGGTTACTAAAATATATATTGGGAGTACAATGAATACTTTTAAAAAACGTTTGTATAATCATCTTTCATCCTTTAGTAATGCTGACAAATGAAATATGACTTCACTTTCTAAACATTTTTGGAAATTGAAAGAGGAAAACAAAACACCTAAAGTTAAATGGAAAATTCTCAAACAAGCTAGAATCTGTAGCTTGGTGAATGAACCATGCTTCCTCTACCTAAAGAAGAAAATGGAAATAATTAAATACTTGAATAAATACTTCATAAATTATTAAATCAAAGATATGAAACTACGGTAAATTGAAAACATTAAAGGAGTAACCTTATAATCTTGCTTAACTTTATAACTGAATAATCACTCCCCTTATGTTATATTTATATAAACATTTTAATGTTATCCTTAGTGGTTTATTCTGATTTAAGGTATTAAATTGGTTAGTATTTGTAAATTACTAGTATTATGGTTAGCCATGAATTGGCTTATCATTATTTTTTTACTTGCAATGTTGATAATATTTTTTAATTTTAAATAAATATATAAAAATCATATAAAAGTTTAAAATTTATTTTGTATTCTAATTTATAATGTAAGGTTCATATAGTTAAATATAGTTTTTCTTTTTAAAATGTCTATTATTTATGTACTACGTATAATTTTGTTTGAAGAAGTGATTTTATTAAAAATGCCATAAAATTTAAGACATGACATTGTAACTGTAATATGTTACTACTTTGTGGCGTTTTATTTCTGTTCAAACTTGAGCTCTTCTCAGCATGGCTTTATTGGTTTAAACTCGTATCAACATTTTCTCATACCTTATTTTCTTCTCTTTCCCCTTCCTTTGGCCCTATATAATTTAGATATAATCCTTTCCTTCTTTTTCCTTTCTTTTCTTTCCATTCTCTTGGTAGTAGGGTTGATTTCTTATGCCTTTCTTTTCTTTCCTCTTCCTTTTATTCATTTTATATTTTCTTTCTTTTTTACCTTTAAATTTTTTTTTGCCTTTTATGGAAAATTTTCCACAAATGTAAAAAGAAGAGATGTTTCATAAATTGTAATTTTAAATAAAATTGTTTATTACCATCATTGTTAACTCCCTGATGAGATTGGTTAAACATTGAAATAAGATATGCAATTTTGTAGTAGCAACTTGCATGTTCTAATGTAACAGATTATAATATATATATATATATATATATATATATATATATAAAATGAACTACATAAATCCATTTTGATGGCCATTTCACTCCCTGGGATAAATTCCCTGGAGCTTGTCAATACTAAAACGTTTGTTAAAAAAATGAATTGTAATGTTTTTTTAAAAGAAAATTTGAAAATTAAAAAAGGATAGAAAGAAAGAGAAAAGAGAGGAAAAACAACAAATAAGGGAAAAGGCATTTAATAGGAAGACAAAGATAATAAAGGAAAAGGAAACACCAAATTAATGAGGGAAGATAAGACATACACAAGTCTAGACTGAAGTTAAAGATGGTTGAAGATTAAGAATGACCTATATTTAAAATGTTAATCATTGTTCAAAAAGGGAAAAATTACATTTACAAATGCAATCATTAAAGATAAGAAGAAGGGTTTTAAAGAATGTAGATAAAAGAAAAAGAGAAAAACTTATTAAAAACAATTTTAATTAAATAAAAAAAAGGAGGGAAATATAGAAAAATGACTTTTTAAAATAAATCTTATAAAGTGGCTTGTGAGGAATAATAATATAAAATCTATGAATCAAACAAATAACATATCGGTTATACATAAGTAAATCATATCATTAAAAAGAGTAAAAACAGAAAAGGAGAAGTCTCAATATATATATACATATAAAGGCTCTGGTGAAATAAATTATCATAATGGTACCTTAAAGTGGTCCGTTTTTCTTTAAAATATATATATATATATATATATATATATATATATAAAGTAAAAGTGAACATAGAAGTCAAAACTTAGAGGCAACAGTCTGTTTCATGGTAGATGCAATTGTCAGGCCATCCGAAACATGAAACATCATGAAACAGACACTGCCTCTATAGTATATATATATATTCCTTTATATATATATATATATTTATATGTATATATATATATATATATATATATATATATATATATATATATATATGTATATATATATATATATATATATATATTGCATATGTATATATACTTGTATATGTATATATATATATATATATATATATATATACTTGTATGTGTATATATATATATATATATATATTTCAGTATATATATATATATATATATATATATATGTATATATATTTTATATGTATATATATATATATATATATGTATATATACTTGTATATGTATATATATATATATATACTTGTATATGTATATATATATATATATATATATATATATATATGTATATATATATATATATATATATTTCCTTGTATATGTATATATATATATATACTTGTATATGTATATATATATATATGTATATATATATATATATATATATATATATATACTTGTATATATATATATATATATATATATATATATACATATATATATATATATATATATATATATATACATATATATTTCTGTATATATATATATATATATATTCTGTATATATATATATATATATATATATTATTTTGTATATGTATATATATATATATATATATATTATATATATATATATATATATATATATATATATATATATATATATATATATATATATATATATATATATATATATATATACATATAAAGCTTATATATATATATAAAAATATGTATATATGAAATGTATATATATATATATATATATACTAAAATAACTCATACATACTTGTATATGTATATATGCATATATATGTATATATAAGAATGTATATGTATATATACAAAAAGTTTGACATGCAGCCAGGTGCAGGTAATTCAACTAGTGTATATGTGTGTGTATATATATATATATATATATATATATATATATATATATATATATTATATTACAAAATGTGGGTTGTTTTCTCTACCAGATTGGCTTGACTTTTTTCTAATACCTCAGTTGTTTCCTATTTTAAGTGTCACTGCAATGTGGGCTGAACCAGTCCATCACTGGTTACAAGAATTATAAGAGAAGTGGGGAGGGTATTCGCACCATCTAACATGGTCAGCTCAGTCAGCTCTGGAGTCAGGTATTGGCCCACATTTGGTCAACAATCTCACGTATGCAAATGAACATAAGGAAAATTGGTTAAACATATTAGACAGGGTGTGTTCTCGGCCTATGCTCAGAATTTTCCAGGCATTTGTAATCAAGTTAAGAAACCTACCCTGTGTAGGTAAAAGGAGATTTTTAGCCATTCCCTCCTTCTTCTGTGTGAACACTAATCATTCTTCATATATTTTTTTTTTATATCTGTTTTTCCATTTTTTGGTGCTTCTTCAGGTTTGTAATTAACTTTATTTTTTTTGTTTATACAAATTAAATTGGTTTCTTAATTCTTAGAAGACGCTGACGACTTTATCTTTTAATTATGTACCAATGGGATTCTTCTACCCTATTAGTCCCCTGAATGTTTTCAGTGTTCTTGTCAGTATTAATATAAAAAAAAATTTTGTCAATGATATATCTCTGAAAAAGGGTCGGTTGAAACATCTTAGTTACTTTTTCTTTTTTTTTTTTTTATAGTATCAAGATACTTTCATTAGTATTATTTAAAGCTATATTAAGATTTTGGGGTATAAAGTCATTGTTATATATAAAGTAGATATTGAAGTCAGCACACAGTGGCAACATGTGTTTTTGCTCAACTATATATATACTGGACAGTGATGCATTGTGGGTAGTCTATTATTCTAACGGTTATTTTGGTGGGTGGTAATGGTTATGTTTCAAATTATTCTAGGGGCTATTGGGTGGAAATAATTGTCGATCCAGATGCAGCATGAAACAGATTGTCACTATTGGGTTCTGACTTCAATGTCCACTTTGACACTTGTATATTTCTGATATTGATTACTTTAACCTATAAATAAAGCATACCTTAAAACTATATATATATATATATAAAGAAATATAGTCTTAAGGTGTGCTATATTTATGGGATAAAGTGCTCAATATCAGAGATAGAGCGTGTGTAAATATAAATATATATATATATATATTATAGTAGTAATAATACTCGGTTGGAAAAAACCTCAGATAATACAACTTGTAAATCTATCAAAACAAATTGATACCCAAGGAAAAAAATTGGAAAAAAAAGAAAGAACTAAAAGCATTTGAATAGGATGAAATAAATCATCCAGTGCCTTAAGTTTTTAGTCCCCCCCCAAAAAAAACCCCAAGCAAGTAATAAAGCTAAATGCAGTGAGTAATAAAACTCAATACAGTAAGTAGAGCAAGGATAAATGAAATAAATCCTAAAGAGCCAGGAACAACCTACCTAGGTTTCACCTAAATGGATCTTCAGGGTCTGAAGATCCCTTTAGGTGAAACCTAGGTAGGTTGTTCCTGGCTCTTTAGGATTTATTTGATTATATAAGAAACTAACTGCAAAGAGCATATTAAATAAGAATCAATATTACATTCATTGATGAAGTGATTACTATTGATTTTGTTTGTATTTCAGTGTTAAACTGAAACATCAATACTAGTCTTTTTTTAAATCAAATATAAACATATTAATATGCAGTGAGTCACCCATATTTGCAGGGGTTAAGGACCAGAACTGACTGCAAATAGTTAGAATCAACGAACACTTGTAACCCCACTAAAAGTGCTTATAAGTATCTATTCTGATTGCCTGAAACATTCATCCTAAACACTTTAGAAACATTTCAGACCCTTTTTAAAACATTTTTGAAAAATAGTATTGGTGACCATACACTTCGCATAAATTTGCTTTCATACATACAATAATTGTTTTTATTTACACATAGATGGATACAACCATTGGAAATACTGTGTAAAATATGTGTAACAAGACATAAAATATAAAGATTAAAACATTTTCTAAAAACAGAACTGTGATGATGCCCCACCCCAGACTAAGCATAAACCACTTTTAAGACCCCAGCCGCAGCCCCTAACAAAGAACAAAGTCCAAGCACTATGCATGTTTTTGCATTTGTTTTTTTTACAATGAAGATGTACAATTCTGCCAATTTTTACCATAAAAACGGACTTTTATATGTTTTAAGTCACTTAAATAACAGGCAAATAATACAAGAATATTTTAAATATATTCTATCAAAAAAAATATGCGAATCAAGGGAGTTCTCAGAGAATAATTTGTACATATGTTCTTCAGAAAAAATGTGTATATATATATATATATATATATATATATATATATATGCAATTTTTTATATATATTATTTATATATGAACAGTACTTATTGGAAAGCACTCAATATCAGTGATAGAACTAACATATTTAATTGGATTGATGTAAGTTTGGGATCCTGGCTTTCACGCTATTTGAGATTGTCAGACAAACTGATTAATTTTAAAATTTGGGATATATATCTGGTTGCGTATATTGGTGTTTTTTCCTCCCACTACCATAAAAACACTGATATACGCAACCATATATAAATCCAAAATTTAAAAATTAATCAGTTTGTCTGATGATTGCAAATAGCGTGAAACCCAGAATCACAAACTCACATCAATCCAACTAAATATATATATATATCATTTAAAGCAATGTTTCTCAACCTTATTCTGGTTGTGGCCTCCTTCAATCTAATGCAAGTTCTTTATGACCCCTTGTGCCAACTTTATATCTTATCCCTCCTACTCCCTTCTGCCCCGTCCCTCAACTTAATACATCTAGGGAAGTAGGAATATTATGGGTTGTGGTTTGGATAAAACTATGGCATCAAAACACTAACTCCAGTTGTAAATCAAAGAATAATTTGGATAGATATTTACATTGTTCGGACTATTATCCTCATCTTTGTTGCCATATTTATCACAATGTTTTCGCCGTTGTACGCTCTAGCCTTCCTCAGGTGGTTAGAATGTCGAATTAAACCCTTTATTTTGCTCACTGGGGTAGACTGTTCTAGTTCCATATCTAATGGCTGTCAGTTATTAGTTATCTCCTGTTCATTCCCCTCCCTAAGTTCTCCACTGCCTTAACCAGGTATTAAACTCACAATCTTTGGGTGTTGTCACTGGATCTAACTAACGCCAACTGGATCCAACCACCTGAGGAAGGCTGGAGTGTACAATAGCCCCGAATCATTGTGATAAATATGGCAACAAAGATGAGGATGATGAGCTGAACAATGTAAATAGTGTACATAATAATCATCTCAGAAATATAGACAAATATTTTATCATCTACTAGCAGTAGAGCCCGATGTTGCCTGGTGATGTAACAGTAAGAGATAAATCAAGTGTCGACCATGATAAAGACTGAAAAATAAAATTGACAAAGATTATTGTTTAAGGTTGCTGAACACACATGTCTTAATTAGTTTTATTTTTATTTTTTATTTTTTTTAACGAATTGTTCAAACCCAAACTCAAACAAAAACATTGTTTTCAATCATTATGAGTCTACCGATTGAATAGAATTTTATTATAAACAATTGTCTTGTAAATGGAATTTTTAAAGCATTCTGAATGTAAAAATAAAGAAAAAAGTGTGCAAGACAATAAGAAATACTACCTGCCAAAAAAAAAATGTAGTTTTGTTGAAATCAGTTGAAAAATGTAGGAAATCCGATCCCATATATAAATGAACACACACACAACCAACCAACCTGGGTTTTTGTGGCGGACATGAGACAGAACCTGGGACGAGCACAACTGGTCGCGATTTGCCTTGTCCCCGCCAAAAAAGAGCCCATATTTGCTTAGCATGTAAAGCTACTGCAGTTGAAATGAGGGAGAAAAAAGCATTTACCGCTCTGCCGTAATCCGTCCTCGGCCAGATAACGTAAAAGAATGAGGGGGGACCTGCACTGCATTTTTATGCAATAAAGATGCAATGCGTTATGGGACATGGACGCAATGAATTATGGGATCACATGAAGACGCAAGGGGTTATGGGTATATGGACAAATATAAAAGCAACTACTTTTTTCCCAGTAGGAGAGTTCTTCGAGTGACGTTCACGGTTGGTGGCAAGAACAGTCTGTTAGTGTGATTTTGAGACAGTACTCAAGAAGGAACGACTCAAGGTTGAAATACCAGCTGGGAGAGCTTGAATTTACTCGCTGGTTCTTTATTTCACCATAAGTATAACTCGATAACTCGATATTAATAAGTATAACTCGATATGAGTTGTCCCCCTTTCATTTATGCCTCTTAATCGTGTTTTCAAATTGATTTTGTGCAAAAACAATTGTGTTTTTCCAATTTTTGACACTGTCAGAACCACCGCAAGGTAATTTTACGTAGTCTTGTGAAGTTTTGTTGAAATCGGTTGAAAAATGTAGGAAATCCGATCAAATATATAAATGTACAGACACACACACACACACACACACACACACACACACACAAAATCTGCATTTTATAATAAGTAAGATTTACAAAACAGAAAATACATATACCATCAGCTCTATCTTGTATGGTTTCAATGGGATCCTTGTGACTGGTGTAGAGCTACCAAATTGTTAATAATATTTGGCTTGAAAGCTGTCAGAGAGAGATGTAAATCACCTCTTTTTTTTTTCTATGTTAAAACTATTTTCATCTGACTGAAACCAGACTCAACCAAGTAAGATGTGGGAAAAGCAAGTAAGAGCAACTTGACATCTTTCCAGAGTCGTGGGTAATTCTTATGCATGCCTTCATTCATCCACAACTTCTGGTGTCCTCCATGTTTGAAACTCACTTAAGCTGCTGTGCTATTTTGAAGTTCAATGAAACTTTTTTTTGTAGGGTGATATCAACTTCAGATGCATCAGCAATGAAGGGATCAACAAACCAGTGCAGCTCAGTCATTTGGAGATCAGATAAGCGAGTTTTCATATCATTAATGCAACTGCTTCAAATGATCAACATACAGTGCTAGGTCATCATCAAGCAGATCAGTGGACATATTTGCTAAGGAAGGAAATGGTGCAAACTCCTGTCTCCCAAGGTTCAACCAGAAAAGCTTTAGTTTCCCATTAAATGCATTGTTTCCTTGCATAAAACAGGGTGGAGTCATTTCCTTGAAGCTCTTTATTCAGGACATTTAGCTTTTCAAAAATGAAAGACAAGTTGATAAAAACATACATTAGTTTAAACTTTAAATTCTGAGTTTTAAATTTTAAGAAATTGAAAACTAAAAATGGCCAGTTTGCATATATCTGATGAAAAAATTACAATAAATAAATATTTATGTTAACAAAATGGCTTAGATTAATTTAATATTTAATAATAAATTTAATAATTTATTTTAAATAATAAATAATTACTTACAAAATACTCCATATATATATTTTGTTGGGCCTAAATTTTCTGTGTCTCTTCATGCCCCCCCCTCAAACTTGGACTTGTGATGGCCCCCTTTGAGAAACATTGGTCTAAAGCACACTGGTTGGTTCCTTAAAATTAAATTTGAAGTAATAAAATCCATTAATTCTTTAGAAACGGCTTTGTTTATATTTTGAACATGAAACTGAGCCAATATATGTTTCAAAGAAAAATCTGAACAAGATGTGTTTTAAGGCAAAAGCTGGAGATTTCTCCCTTGAAGATGAAGATCGAACCAGACATCCAGTTGATTTTGCTGAAAAGCTTCTTGCTTTATCAGTTGAGGAATTGGCAGTGGTTCTCAGTTCAAACCATACAACTGTTCATCGTCATCTTCAACAAATTGGAAAAGTTCCTAAACTTGGAAAATGGGTGCCTCATGAATTGTCTGAAAACAACCTCAAATCCCGAGTTGACATCTGCTCTTCTCTCCATTCTCACCAACTTGTTTAACCTTTTTTGGATAGACTTGTGACTGGCAACGAAAAATGGATCTTTTATCGAAATGTTAAGCGTCGTAGACAGTGGCTTGGTAAAGGGGAAGGACCCCAGCCACAGCCGAGAAGGGAACTTCATGGGCAAAAGGTTCTTCTTTCAATCTGGTGGGATTGCCAAGGAATAATCCACTTTGAATTCTTACCACCTAATGCAACAATTAATGCTCAAATATACTGTCAGCAATTAGAGCGTTTGAACCAAGCTTTGAGGAAAAAAAGACCTGCTCTAGTGAATCGAAAAGAGGTGATGTTTTATCAGGACAATGCACGACCCCACACAGCAAGAATCACGTCACAAAAAGATCAAAGAACTTGGATGAGAGAAAATTCCTCATCCATCTTATTCTCCTGATCTTGCTCCTTCAGACTACCATTTGCTTTGTAGCTTATAGAATCATTTTGAAGAAACAGCTTTTGTAACAGAGGAAGAGGTTAAAGCTGATATTTGTGAGTTCTTCAAATCAAAGCCAAAAGAATTTTACAGTAATGGAATTAGTAAGCTTGTTAATAGATGGAAGGAAGTCATAGATAATCAGGGAAAATACATTGTTGATTGAATCTGTAATTAAATGTAACATTTAGTCACTTGTTTTCTTTATTCAAAATTCGGACAGAACTTATGGGATGACCTGATATAATAAGGTATCTCTTCTTTTATTTTGTCCACTGTAGATTTTACATACTTTCTTGATTTTAAGACATTTTTATGTTTATACATTCTTTTTATAGACATAAAAATATCTTAAAATAATTGTCGGACTTTGTCCATTTCATAATGTGTGATGTCAATTGTTTACATTTGGATATGCTTTGAGCAGATATGAATGTACGCGAGAGAATCATGGAAGATTGTAGTTTAAAAACAGTAAAATCGACCTTGCTAACCGAACGATCCTCTGGGGCCCAATCGGTTAAAGGCACGTCAGGCTATATGACGGTTCTGTATAGGAGACAGGTTTGATTCCTGTCAGAGGACGAATATTTTCTATGAAAATTTCTTGGACATTCAGACTGGTAAATGTTGTTTAATACTGTTTATTATAAACATAGCATTTACTTAAATATTTGTATCTATAAAAAGAATGTATAAACATAAAAATGTCTTAAAATATATATATATATATATATATATACACGCACCATATTTTCTTGGATATAATACAAACTGAGTATAATTTGACTCCATGTTTCTGAAGCTAAAAACAGGGAAGAAATTACCATATTTGCTGACCTATTGGATGTACACACCAGAGCAAAAAAAAAGATCAAAGTTATAACCTTATCTTTATGTGACCTTCTCACTAACCATGAAGAAACACTTACAGCATTAGTATAAATTATACTACTGGTACTTTTTTTATACAAGTGAGGTATGGTTTAATTATGAGGACGTTACTTGGTAAAGAATTTTAGTAGATTTTATCATGCATTTATTGAAAATTGTTTTAGTCATTTTTCAGGGAGCAACAACTGCACATACAGTAATTCATAATAGTTACAAAGAAATCTATTGGTATCCATGAACACTGGTAGATATGGTAATAGGACAAAAAACAGAAATATGGTACTTGTTGGTAAATAAAGTCCCATACCATACATGCAGAAAAGCCAATTCCAATACCTGTATATCAATAAAAACACACACAAAGCAAGAAGCAATATATCAGTCAAAGCAAATAATTCTGTAAAATTTGGTATTTCTACAAGACAAACAGCAAAATATTGTGCAATTCTATAAATTTCTTTTCCTGGCTGAATCTTTCAGGGATATTTTTATTGATATCATGTTTGTTTACTTCCAAGAATCCTAGTTTTAGAGCTAAGCTCTATGCATACACTGATTCCTGGTGAACTGCACTTTCTCATGGTCTTTATGTCTCTCCCATACATGACACTGCTGTACTGGACAAAAGGTAATCTTTTGGTGCATTTAAAAAAAAAAAAAATCTGTGTCCAGTAGGCTGACAAATACGATACATCCCTGAGTATAATAAGACCCCATTAGTACGGCCATCCCTATGCAAATTCTTTTTGAAAAGTTGTACCATATTATCCATTAAAATCTCAATGTCATATATATTTGACTAAAATATTTAATTTTTTACAATATTGAAGAATAGAAATGAACCAGATATCTAGGCATCTAAATCTAATAAATACTGTTTAACAGTTTTTGTTTTAAATTCACAAATATATATATATATATATATATATATATATATATATATATATTAGGTTGGATTGATCAATCCAACCAAATATGTTAGCTCTATCTCTGATATTGAGTGCTTTCTAATAAGTACTGTGCATATAACATATATATATATTCGCTTGAAGATGAAATGGAACTAATGCTTTTAATTTAATTGCAAAATTAAATTCGGGTTTTAGCTTCTATTTTTGAAACATGGTTGGAACTGTGTAGCGAAAAAAAAACATATTTTAAATCAATTAATTTATAATATATATATATATATATATATATATATGTGTGTGTGTGTGTGTGTGTGTGTGTGTATATTTATATACACACACTTTCACACACACACACATATATATATATATATATATATATATATATATATATATATATATACTTGACTTCCATTGCTGATAGATACATGCTGTTGACCTGCACCTACCAGGTGCCCTTTTATGACGTATGAGGGTCAGGCAACTCAGTTCCTAGGAACCAACAGCCAGACAAGCTGCATATATGATTTGATCATAGTGATTATGGTTTTGTGCAGAAGCAACCACACTTTTTGAAGGGCCAAATACTGAGACCTGTTGCGCCATATCCTACAAGGTCCCCAAATGACCATCTGCAGGTTTTGAATTCAGAGTTGTCCTTCTGCTAGGCCAGTTGCCACCCAAGGCTATAGAACTCAGTATGTCATGCTATTTACCCATAGCTGGAGGGAGAAGAGGATTCATGCCTTTCCCAAGGGTATTAGCACATAGTGAATGTAATGTATTCCATTGGAATTTGAACTTGGCTCTTCGATTCCTCAATCCAAGACACTATACACTACTCCACCATGCTTCACATATATATATATATATATATATATATATATATATATATATATATATAATTTTGCTTTCATCATATGTTGAGATTTTATTCCAAGGCCAAGCATTGGTTTTTAAAACAATAAACATTGCTGTACTGGAAATAAATTACATTCTTGAGTATAATATGAACCCATAGTTCAAACATCTCTATGTAAATTTTTTGAAAATTTGTACCATGTTATCCATTAAGATATCAACGTTGTATATATATTTCACTAAAATATTTAATTTTTCATGATATCAAAAAATAGAAATAAACTGAATGTTTATCTTTTGTGTGTTTCTTTGTTTAAACTTAAACTTTGTTAATATTATTAAGTAGCAACTCTTATGGTTGTGCCACTGACATTATACAATGATTCACTGAAGTGAAAGTGAAGGAGATGTTGTATACATGCTCATCCTTTGTAAACCTTAAATTAATGGTATAGAATACTTGACCCCCCCACAAAAAAAATGCTTTTCTCTCTTATTCACTACTATTAATCAGGTTTTTCCATATTTCTTTTATTTTCTGTACTACTGTACTGTATATTTATCATGTCAGTTCATCCCATAAGCTCTATCCAAATTTCAACTTTTTGTTAAAATGAACGAAATTTAAAGAGTATTTTATAATGTCTAATGGAGCTGAACATTATTTTTACGTTTAGATGCATTTAAACTGATCAAATTTTATTTCAGAGAAGAATAAAATTAAATTTTGTTTGATTAAAACCCTGCTAACATGGAAGTACCCAAGAATCATTTGAGGCACATAATGCTTTATGAGTTCAAGAAAGGAAACTCAGCAGCCGAAGCGGCTAGAAACATTCACTCAGTTTATGGAGAGGAATGTGTGAATGAAAGAACTTGCAGAAGATGGTTTGCAAAATTCAGAGGTGGAGATTTCACCCTTGAAGATGAAGATTGAACCAAACGCCCAGTCGAGTTTATATATATATATATATATATATATATATATATGACCCTGTGTTTCTGCAGCTAAAAACTGGAAATAAATTATCCTTGAGTATAATACAACCCATGGTACATACATCCCTATGTAAATTTATTTTGAAAATTTGTACCATATTATCCATTAAAATCTCAACGTTGTACGTATATTTTACTAAAATATTTAATTTTTCCTGATATTAAAGAATAGAAATGAACTGGATGTTTAGATATTGCATGTTTTTGAAGAAAGGTGCTAATTAGTATTTTAAACGCTAGTTTCAAATCCACATAAATTATTGTAATATTTTGTGATTTAAAATTACAAGTATAAATGAACACTATTTATATAGAGATACAATTATGTTGGAGTTGTTTATATATCTATTTTGTATTATTTTAGTTTTTTCAAATTATTTGAAGTTTCTGTCTATATTTCTGAGATGAGGTATTATGTACACTATTTACATTCCAACCACCTGAAGAAGGCTGGAGCATACAATGGCTGAAACATTGTAATAAATATGGCGACAAAGATCAGGACAATAGTCCGAATAATGTAAATAGTGTATTTGGAGTTTTCAAACTGGATATTTTGTATCAACAAACGGTGAAATATGAAACAAAAACCTCACATCATAGGAATTAATGCTCCATTTTTCATACCATTTGGCTGGGATGAAAGTGTAGTATGTGTTCCCTCCTTATTTTAGATGGGAGAAGTTGCCCAATTCCGGGAATTCCAACTCTGTGGCAACATCTTCCTCATTAGAGTAAGAAGAGGTTGGGTCAGTGTAATATTGATGGCAATTTTTGTCCTTGGTTCATACACATAATATATATGAGCACCCCACATTAAAAACAACCTTGTGTCACATCCTGTCTTAATGGGGAGGTCATGTGAATAATCATCCCATGTTTCTAGAGGAGAAATCTCCAAAAAAGTATTTTATAAAGGCTTTTGCTGTAACATTAATGATATCAAAACATGACAGATCTTTTTTGCAGTCCTTTTATTAATTTTTTTCCAATTTCATTGAATTTCTTATCTTTGAGACAAAAGATGTTCAATTATGTTGATTCCCAAAGAACAAATATCTCTAACAATTGTTATCAACACCTGCCTATTTTGTGATTTATTAGATACTAGCTTAAAAGTTGCTCTATCGGGCAGCATTTAAGTTACCTTATGTGGAGGGCTCTTGATTGGGCCTTCATCACAATAGGTAGGGAGAAGTAGATGCAATAAGCAACAATAAACTACAGAAGAACTCAAAATTGTTTGCTGCATTTAAGTATTGCATTAATATTTAAGCTTACCTTTTAAAAATTCAATGAGAATTCTTCTGCCACCACTTAATTTAAACACAATTTGATGTATATAGGTCCTTACTTACCACACAAACAATTATTTTCATTTCATAGGTAACTTTCACTGGATTTTGCAATTAATTATGATTATTCCTAAATTTATTTCGAAGTTATAAAAATTGTTATTGTATAAAAACATTTGTCGCAAAAACCATATTAAAAAAATAAAAATAACTGCTGAAAACAATTGCAGTACTGAAAATTAGGGGAACCAAAATTTCAGGAATGCTTGTTCAGATCCGGCCCAGAATGATTTTAATTTATGGCTGACCTCTTGAATTATCTATGGTTTTAATGTACATGACATGTGTCTAACCAATGAGAACTCACCCAATACTAGTGTTTCTGTCTCTTTCTCTATTTTCTCAATCTCTGACAAAGCTTTAATAAAAGCTTGATATATGTTTCCTATTTGCTCTTTTGTTTTATCAACCTATCAGATTCTGATACATATTTGATCTTTAACTCATGTGTGTGTATGTGCGCATGAATGTATGTATGTTTCATATATTCTTTGTATGTAGTCAAAGAGTTCCAAGAATTTTGCAAGACAAAATTGAATATGATAAGGATCACTTCTTATTTTTCATAAGATGCCAAATAAAAAGATTTTGAAAAGTGGTGTCCCAGGAAAACATGAATCAAAAATATTTCAATAAACAAATTTTCTTTCTGACTTTTTCTTTAGTTCTGTATTTCTTTTTCAGTATCTTTTCTTCTTCTTCTTCTCTTCAAGCATTCTTGCCAAAGAAGATTGAAAAAGAAAAGAAAATTAGAAGGGAGAAAGAAAAAAAAATGTGGAAAGAAAAGTGCAAAGATGAGGAAACAAAATCATAAAATTAAAAATTTAAGAACAAATGCGAAAAAATAAAAATTAAGGAAGGATTAACGAAAAATAAATAAAAACAAAGTTAAATATGACAATTTAAACCAAAATCTAAAACAACAAAATAGGAATTCAATAGAAAGAATAAAAAAAAAAATGGCTTCTGTCTTTGATAGTTCTAAGTTCAGTGCAGACATTCTGTAGCATCAATATGAAAGAAGATGACACGGAAAGTCTTATAATCTATTTTGAATGCATTTCCAGGTTTCATGTCAGCACCAAACGAAATCGCATTCGCACAGTTCCATTCCTCCTCAGAGTGCATCTTCCCCGACATACAATTTCTTCCCATCACATTCTGGTTCACAAACCCTAACATTCACCACCATAACTAATCCTTATGCTGGAAAATTTGATTAAAAAAAAGAATTCAACATTATATTTTATTTTGTTATTTAATATTGTTTATTTTCTGGTATCATCACTTTGCACATTTGTTATTATTAATATCTGATAATAATAATTAATATTATTCTATATTTACTTTGTATATTTAATTTCTGGATATTTCTGATCAATATTACTGGAGAATATGATATATAAATTCGATAGATAGATAGAAGTTCTTGCTGGATACAAGTTCTATTGCACAACATTTAAAGACACATTCCTGTCCACTTTCACAATACAGGAAAATACTTGTTGAAAACACTAATATTACTACACCTTGAAAATAATAAGCACAAACTTGAAATTCTCAAGGCCCTCTATATCAAAAGCAGCCAACTAACACTGAACAAAATTTATTACAAATATAATAGCAGTGTTTTAAAATGTATTTGACCAACATTTAATGCCATTTACATTTTTACCATCTCTGGTTAGTTACATTGTGGATGCTTGTTTCCAAAAAAAAAAAGAAAAAAAAGAAAAAAGAAGCTTTACCATAGCTACAATGGTTAATTTTTAAAATAATTATAACAGTGTGCATTCATGCATCTTTACAAAAGTCCCCACCACAACAATCACAGTTACATTAAGTTTGTCTCCGCAATTCAGCCCTGACGATGATCTCAAAAGTACTTGGGTTAAGATCTATGGTGTCTTCCTTGGTAGATTTCAACTCAACATCAAGAAGCTAATTAGAGTATTAGAAAGAATTATTATAAAAATAAATAGGACATACATTACAGATTCTTCTCTGGATTTTATCAAGTATCTCAAAATACATAGAACCTCCTGACTAGATATGGAACAATATTTTGTCCACAGAAAAATGGTAAACTTATAAATATGCAAGATAGATTCTGTGATAAAAAATATGTCTAACCCGGTACTGTGAACTGATTTTCCTAGCAGCAGAATTAACAACTGATTCAATATGGTGATTCCATTTCATCTCAGTGGAAAATGTGAGACAAAAAAAGTGCTGTGAGTTGCTCTCCTGGGGTTTAAGTTTCTTAGGATTAATAGAGAGCAGTTTTGTATTAAATGTGTTTGAAGTGTAAGCGTTCTCAAAGCAAATTTGTGGCTTTCACAACACAACGAAAGAAAATCACTTGTAACACGTCAGGAAAATAACTCACGAACACCGTAGCCAAAACTGCCTGAATTTTTTCCTCCCGAGTCGACAACACCAACTGCTTTTATCGGCAGAACCTATTTTTTTTCATTAAATGCCGACAGCCGGGATAGGATGCTCCGTAATTTGCATATTAATATCCTCTTATAGCGACTCCTGCGACAGGCTTGTTTTTTCGTCCCAGAATACACGCGACGCGCTGTCGCTTGGGTTGACGAGGTAAGTCGCTATAAGAGTTTTGCTGACTACTTTTTGGCAATCCTCCCCGGCAGATCGCACACAAAACACGAACTCTTTTCCGGGTACTTGATTATCTCGTTCACTACACTCCCCCTGTCACATAAGTGACACTCATGGGCGGGCCTCTTTATTCTTAAGCTTCTCCGGAGCGGGGCGACTGTTGGAGGAGATTGTGTATTATGTTCTGATGTTTCTTCTGATCTGACAACCTCATGCACAGAGTCTTCATCATCTGAAGAATGTTCTGAGGATTCTTCTGGTCTGATAACCTCCGCATAGAGTCTTCACCATCTGAAGGGGTGCTAGCCCTACCTCCGATGGTAATTATTTGTTCACTTTCTGAGCACTCACTGCTCGTGTCACTTGTTGACGTATCTGTACCTACATAGTGACGCAAGTACTTTATGTATCTTGGTATGCCATCAACCAGCACAGAACGCGAGTTACTTAGTCCAGTGACATGCCCCACCCGTACCGGGTTGTACACCGCTATGTGGAGATTTCACCCTGCGCGACGCCCAAGTCATACGGCGCTTCGTTCAGTTGAACGCGTTGCGTCAATGCCTCGTGAGCGGACTTTGTACTGATAAATCATGTTGGCTGGCGCGGTTGAGGGCGATACATTATTGTCTCTCGGAGTAACATTGTACCAATACACCGCCTCCATTATGGAACACTGCTTCCTAGCAGCGATTCTTTTGATGCTCCGATGACATCGCTCAATTATGCCATGATGGGACATACGTGCAGCGAAATCTGAGGTGTACTCCCCATGAAGCCACAAAATCTTTGAATAGTCCACTGCGGAATGCAGTGTCGTTGTCAGTGAGGAGTTCTGTCGGAGGTCCACGTTCAAAGAACAATGACCCCAAGTGGTCAATGACGCTTGCGGAATCCTGTCAATCCGCCAAATAGTGAACCGGGTTGGGCCACAATCAATCAGGGTTAAATAGTGATGTCCGTTATAATGGGTGATGTCCATTCCAACACGGTGCCACACCTTGCTTACACTCACTTGTCCTTTTTGCCATTGCACAGGTGCTGGGTCGATGGACTGACACTCCTTGCATCCTCTGACCACTGCCCTGACAGCAGCTTTGGATACGGAGGGATAAATCTGCCTCACAAAATATAAGGTCTGTTTTACACCGGGATGTCCACTTTGGCAATGCACAGATTTTAGTAAATCTGAGTTATAGTTGCTCGTTGATGTTACACAGACATGTTCTACCGGCTCTACCTCTTTCTTAATAGCGTCAAGCCATTTTTGGGGTACCCTTGTTAAAGTATCGGCCTTGTTCTGCTGTGATCTGACCAGCTGTATGTCTACGGATAAGTGGTATTCACTTACCAACTTTCCCAGTGTGTCTAGCCTCCTTCGAATGAGCATCTCGCTGCAGCCTTTGTCGTATCCTAGCCTTCCCGTAAGAGTGTCTGATATCCACTTATACACGCATGCGAATCCGTGAATAAATGCAATACCTTTGCATTCCATTGAAGGGCTGTGGTGACTCCCCTGATAACGGCGTCTAATTCTGACAGGTTGATATGTTGCGTATCCTTCTCGGGACGCAACCAACACGCATCTTCCACGACAGTGTCACCTACTTCAAGAGACACTCCTGTTGCAGGGAGCTCAAGACCCAGACGTTAAATTCACATCTGTCAACGCACCATTTACCACGTACGTGGTCGTCTTGACGCACCCCTAATGACTTCCGCTATCATGTGTCTAAGGGGGGGCATCATTTGTTGTGTCATCTCAGCCGGAAGTGACAGCAGTCACCCTACGTTTAATAAATGCAGTTGCAATGCAGATCCACCGCCCACGGGAAAATGTCCCACCAGCTTTCCACATAACGAAAACACGCTCGTCCGGGTCATTTGGGAATGTCCGGAGCTAAGCTTCCGCGTTTCCAGTAAAGCTTGTTGTGCTCCCTCCAGACTTGCAAGCCCGAGCACCAGCACCATCCTCCAGTCGTTCTGGGTTTTTACATTCGAGCCCAAAGTCAGCAAGATGCTTTCTCACCTGTGAAGCGGGTACTAAGGTTTAGATTGATGTAGATGTCGTCAATGTAGGCTGGCGCCGCTTGACCAATTGTCTCATCCTGGGATAGCACAGCATCCACGATGGCTTTCATGATGGCTGGCGCCACATTGAGTCTGAATCCCATTCGGGTTAAGCAGTACCTCGTCCCATTAAGAATCACCGTCTGAAATGGCCACAGTGACCAGTGCACACGTACCTACAAGTAGGCCTTTCAAAGGTCAATCACAGAGACATTGGATCCCTTTGTTCGCCATTCTCTCAATTTTTGTGCACACACATCAGCATGAGCTGTGTATGTGTCTACATGTTCGTTCAGTTCTCTATAATCTAGTACAGGGCGCACCTTTCCCTTGTTCTTTTGTACCATGGCCATCAACGGGATGAGGCCTCTTCGTTCACTACAGTGTTAAACTTAACAAGCCATTCCTTGCCCCAGATTGTAGGTTATTTTTGAGGTCAGCTGCCAATTTGATTTTATCAAACCTATCAGGCTTGCTATTAAAACATGAGTAAATATGTGTGTTATCAGTATAGATACTGCTATATACCATACCTATGAACATTAATGGGTATGTTGGATGCTATTGTAAGTGGGGGTGATATGCTATTATTTTGTTTAGTTTCTTGTCAATAGATTATATTGTACATATTCATGGGGGATTTTTTAATTTGTTATTTTTATTCCCCTCCCCCCACAGACAAAGAATTGTACATATGAGGACTGTTCAGTTTTTTCATAGAGACAATGAGGTATTATGGTGGATGTAGTAAAAAAGGTTAGTAAGAGTGTGTTGTTTTGGTCTTAGGAATATTGTTTGGATGAGTGTTTGTGGCTAGATACGTTTAAAATTAAGACAGATGAAGACCGTCCTTTTTCCCATCCCCTTTTTTAGGCCTTGTGCCACATTTTCTGTATTTTAACAGAAATAAATGTTGTAATATGCTGTCTAAGTAGTCCACCACAGGCAGTGGTTTACCTACTTCACGCGGCTGGCGAGTATTGTATTTTGTTGATATTATAAAGATTACCATTTCATTTCCAACCTCCATTTTGGTCATTCCTCATTCAGTAACCTTTTCTAGGTTACAACAGAAAGAAAGAGTTATATACCGTACTTATGAACATTAATGGGTATGTCCTAATCCTTATAAATACATTTGACACTATTGTAAGTGAGGGTAATATACTGTCTAAGTAGTCCACCACAGGCAGTGGTTTATCTATTTCACACCACTGGCAAGTATTGTATTTTGTTGATGTTATAAAGAGTGCCATTTCATTTCCAACCTCCATTTTTGGGTATTCCTCATTCAGTAACCCTTTCTAGATTGCAACAGATACCAAATCAGGAACTTATTTCATCAAGAAGGTTGTTGATGAATCATATTGAAGACGGAAAATTTAATGACAAAATTATAAAATAAATCCTATGTAACATTTTTCATCCTTCAAAGTTAAGCAACAATGAGCCTTGTCAGTACCTAAATAGGTGACTGCTGGGGAATACCAGGTGCTGTAAGCTTGGATGTGTGGGTGGTGTAATGGATAATAGTTCAAAATTGTTAATCAGAGAGTTGAGTTTCAATTACAGTCACATAATTAATAATAAATTAATTACAGTTTAATAATAATAATATTATTATTATTATTATAAACTGAAGATAATTTGAGAGTTGCAATCTTAATAATAATAATAATAATAACTATCAAAATACAAGCACCTTTAAATCCAACTGCCAAAAATATAGCACATGGGAACATCAACAATCCCTGTTGTAGTTGGAGCCCTCGGATTTGTTGGAAAAGATTCCAGTAGACTAGTTGAAGGGATTCCAGGAAGCCCATGCCTTAAAGAAATACAAAAAATTGTTCTCACGAGTACAGCCCACACCTTACAAAGGGCGTTATCTATGTAAAATATGCTTTTATTCTTTTTTTTTTTTTGTCAGTGGAAAATGTCATGATGCCATTTCTAACCTTAGGTCTCTGGGTGGGACCCAAAACAAAATGTGTACACACCAGAAATCAAAGGAAATAAAATAATAATATTAATAATCATTATTATTAATATAAACTGGTGACCAAATGATTGATGATAATCTGTGAGTTGCAATAATAATAATAATAATATCTTCAGCAATTTTTGACAGCCATTGCTGGAAATCCATTAAGAACAAGTTTTCTCAAACCTTCAGCACTTTTCCCAGTATCTTCCAGGTGCTCTTATAATTATAGGCATGATGATAACAGTCATATTACACAGCTTTTTCATGCTTTAAAGCAATATTCTGATATAGATTTATTTTCTCATACTCAATTTCACTATGAATCATTGGAACAATGGTGTTCCATTGATTTTATTAAATGAAGCATTGTCGATTATTATTAATTTGTGACTCATCTCTCTCTCTCTCTCTCTCTCTCTCACCTCATTTCTGCTGTTTTTTTATTGCAGCTATTAGATTATCATTCTGTGGAAGGTGAGAGGTTGGAAATAATAAGTCTCCAGTGAGACTTCAACTTCTTAAGAAATGAAATTTTCCCCCAGGCTTAACCTTTGTTTCAGATCCTCATTGTTTACTAAGATTATTGTACTAACAAGAAACAGAAGTACTACTAATATAATAAAATGAATAATGACTGCCATTGCTTCAAGATAATATTACTATTGATGTAATAAAAAGCAAGTGAAATTAAGTTGAAAGAAATCCTAGTGAAAAATGAATAATGGCTGACAATGCTTCATAAAATTCAAGATAATATTACTACTAATGGAATAAAAAGCAATTGAAATTAGGATGAAAGAAATCCTAGTCAAAAATGAATAATGGCTGACAATGCTTCATCTAATAAGAATAAAAATCAAGATAATATTACTACTAATACTACTAATCGAATAAAAAGCAACTATAATTAAGATAGAAAAAAAATTTGCTTAAAATTGATAATTGACAATTGCCTATCTAATAATAAATTGAAAAATAATATTATGACTAACACAACTGACATATGTAAACATTAAATAAAAATGGTAATGTATAAGGAAAAATAAAAAAAATGGAAAAGCTATATGGTCATATTTAAGCTTTTGCAACCAGTTGTCTTTGTGGCCTAATCAATAATGCAGCTGTCTGGACAGGCAGGCTTCCTGAATAAAATTGATGTGAGATTGAATCATAACAGATGTTTATTCTTTATTTTCAGTCCATACTGTTACTAATAAATATAGAATGATGACAAAAATCAATAACAATAATATTAAAGACATACTAGTCAAAAAACTTATGATGATAAGCAACATTCCTTATTTGATAAATTGTCTTTTCTCTGTCTACAGTTGGGTTTGGTATTATAAATCTTGTAATCATAGTTTTATAATGAGGTTTATTGAAGTTCTTATATTATTAACCTGTTCTCTTTTTTCCACCCTATAATTTAAATACATAGAATTCCAAAGGGACATTGGAAAATCAAAAAATGACTTTCCAAACCTAAACAAAGTAATAAGAAACAAAAAAGTTTTGTTAGAATCAAAGTAAAGAGTGCTGAGGGGGGATATAATATCAATTCTCCTATATGACAGTGAATGCTGGACAATTTCCTCACAAATAAAGAAGAGACTTCAAGCAACAGAAATATGGTTCTACAGAAGGATGCTCAGAATAAAATCATTGTTTTATGATGAGATTTTTTTTTTAAATCTATTTTATCGCAAACAAGTTAGTAAAGCCACTAAGACACAAGGGGTTTTGGTTTGTGTTCACTTGTGAGAGAATCAATTTCACTGTCTTTTGTCCTTTGATGTTCGCTTCAATTTCACTGTCTTTTGTCCTTTGATGTTCGCTTCAATTTCACTGTCTTTTGTCCTTTGATGTTCGCTTCAATTTCACTGTCTTTTGTCCTTTGATGTTCGATTCAATTTCACTGTCTTTCTCATTAGTCCTTTGATGTTCGCTTTGGCAAAAATAAATTTTATTCTTTCCTCTTCTTCTTTATCTCTCATGCTCTTACTATTTGTCCACTGCAGAAAACCCATACACGACTACAAAGATCATAGGATCTAAAACAATTTTTCTTTATATCCTTTTTCCTTCAGTTCTCTGACTAAAAGAATTAGAAAACAGAAACATTACTAAGGAGCAAGATCAATAGAAGAGTAATCAGGAAGACAGAAGATAACAATTGACATTGCATTTCAATTTTTGAAGATCAAAGTTGACTGGAAAGCAAGAAGCCGGAAGAGAGTTCCACAAGTGAAAATTGAGAACAATAGAGTTCCAGTAGATAACAATTGAAAATTGAAGATCAAAGAGAACAATTCCAGAAAAATTGAGTAAAACAATCAGGAAGACAGTAGATAACAATTGACATTGCATTTCAATTTTTGAAGATCAAAGTTGACTGGAAAGCAAGAAGCCGGAAGAGAGTTCCACAAGTGAAAATTGAGTGAGAACAATAGAAGAGTAATCAGGAAGACAGTAGATAATGATTGACATTGCATTTCAATTTTTGAAGATCAAAGTTGACTGGAAAGCAAGAAGCCGGAAGAGAGTTCCACAAGTGAAAATTGAGTGAGAACAATAGAAGAGTAATCAGGAAGACAGTAGATAACAATTGACATTGCATTTAAATTATTGAAGATCAAAGTTGACTGGAAAGCAAGAAGCCGGAAGAGAGTTCCACAAGTGAAAATTGAGTGAGAAAAATAGAAGAGTAATCAGGAAGACAGTAGATAACAATTGACATTGCATTTCAATTTTTTTGAAGATCAAAGTTGACTGGAAAGCAAGAAGCCGGAAGAGAGTTCCTGGCGAAAAATTGAGGAGAACAATAGAAGAGTAATCAGGAAGACAGTAGATAACAATTGACATTGCATTTCAAATTTTGAAGATCAAAGTTGACTGGAAAGCAAGAAGCCGGAAGAGAGTTCCACAAGCGAAAATTGAGTGAGAACAATAAAGAGTAATCAGGAAGACAGTAGATAACAATTGACATTGCATTTCAATTTTGAAGATCAAAGTTGACTGGAAAGCAAGAAGCGGAAGAGAGTTCCACAAGCAAAAATTGAGTGAGAACAATAGAAGAGTAATCAGGAAGACAGTAGATAACAATTGACATTGCATTTCAATTTTTGAAGATCAAAGTTGACTGGAAAGCAAGAAGCGGAAGAGAGTTCCACAAGCGAAAATTGAGTGAGAACAATAGAAGAGTAATCAGGAAGACAGTAGATAACAATTGACATTGCATTTAAATTTTTGAAGATCAAAGTTGACTGGAAAGCAAGAAGCCGGAAGAGAGTTCCACTAGCGAAAATTGAAGAACAATAGAAGAGTAATCAGGAAGACAGTAGATAACAATTGACATTGCATTTAAATTATTGAAGATCAAAGTTGACTGGAAAGCAAGAAGCAAGAGAGTTCCACTAGCGAAAATTGAGTGAAATCAGGAAGACAGTAGATAACAATTGACATTGCATTTCAATTTTTGAAGATCAAAGTTGACTGGAAAGCAAGAAGCCGGAAGAGAGTTCCAAAGCGAAAATTGAGTGAGAACAATAGAAGAGTAATCAGGAAGACAGTAGATAACAATTGACATTGCATTTCAATTTTTGAAGATCAAAGTTGACTGGAAAGCAAGAAGCCGGAAGAGAGTTCCACTAGCGAAAATTGAGTGAGAACAATAGAAGAGTAATCAGGAAGACAGTAGATAACAATTGACATTGCATTTCAATTTTTGAAGATCAAAGTTGACTGGAAAGCAAGAAGCCGGAAGAGAGTTCCACAAGAAAAATTGAGTGAGAACAATAGAAGAGTAATCAGGAAGAGATAACGATTGACATTGCATTTAAATTATTGAAGATCAAAGTTGACTGGAAAGCAAGAAGCGGGAAGAGTTCACTAGAAAATTGAGTGAGAACAATAGAAGAGTAATCAGGAAGACAGTAGATAACAATTGACATTGCATTTCAATTTTTGAAGATCAAAGTTGACTGGAAAGCAAGAAGCCGGAAGAGAGTTCCACTAGCGAAAATTGAGTGAGAAAAATAGAAGAGTAATCAGGAAGACAGTAGATAACAATTGACATTGCATTTCAATTTTTGAAGATCAAAGTTGACTGGAAAGCAAGAAGCCGGAAGAGAGTTCCACAAGTGAAAATTGAGTGAGAACAATAGAAGAGTAATCAGAAGACAGTAGATAACAATTGACATTGCATTTAAATTTTGAAGATCAAAGTTGACTGGAAAGCAAGAAGCGGAAGAGAGTTCCACTAGCGAAAATTGAGTGAGAACAATAGAAGAGTAATCAGGAAGACAGTAGATAACAATTGACATTGCATTTCAATTTTTGAAAATCAAAGTTGACTGGAAAGCAAGAAGGGAAGAGAGTTCCACAAGTGAAAATTGAGTGAGAAAAATAGAAGAGTAATCAGGAAGACAGTAGATAACGATTGACAGTGCATTTCAATTTTGAAGACCAAAGTTGACTGGAAAGCAGGAAGCGGAAGAGAGTTCCAAAGTGAAAATTGAGTGAGAACAATAGAAGAGTAATCAGGAAGACAGTAGATAACGATTGACATTGCATTTAAATTATTGAAGATCAAAGTTGACTGGAAAGCAAGAAGCCGGAAGAGAGTTCCACTAGCGAAAATTGAGTGAGAACAATAGAAGAGTAATCAGGAAGACAGTAGATAACAATTGACATTGCATTTAAATTATTGAAGATCAAAGTTGACTGGAAAGCAAGAAGCCGGAAGAGAGTTCCACTAAAATTGCAATAGAAAATTAACAATTGACATTGCATTTCAATTTTTGAAGATCAAAGAGAAAAAATTCCAGAAAATTAGAGTGAAATTGCATTTCAATTTTGAGAAAAGTAATCAGGAAGACAGTAGATAACAATTGACATTGCATTTCAATTTTTCAATAAGATCAAAGTAGTGAAGAACAATGACTGGAAAGCAAGAAGCCGGAAGAGAGTTCCACAAGAAAATTGAGTGAGAACAATAGAAGAGTAATCAGGAAGACAGTAGATAACAATTGACATTGCATTTCAATTTTTGAAGATCAAAGTTGACTGGAAGAAGAAGCCGGAAGAGAGTTCCAAAGTTGAAAATTGGTGAGAACAATAGAAGAGTAATCAGAAGACAGTAGATAACAATTGACATTGCATTTCAATTTTTGAAGATCAAAGTTGACTGGAAAGCAAGAAGCCGGAAGAGAGTTCCAAAGCAAAAATTGAGTGAGAACAATAGAAGGAAGACAGTAGATAACAATTGACATTTCAATTTTTGAAGATCAATTTTTGAAAATTGATCAAAAGAGTTCAGAAGACAGTGGATAACGATTGACATTGCATTTAAATTTTTGAAGATCAAAGTTGACTGGAAAGAAGAAGTTTCCACAAGTGAAAATTGAGTGAGAAAAATAGAAGAGTAATCAGGAAGACAGTAGATAACAATTGACATTGCATTTCAATTTTTGAAGATCAAAGTTGACTGGAAAGCAAGAAGCCGGAAGAGTTCCACAAGCGAAAATTGAGTGAGAACAATAAAAGAGTAATCAGGAAGACAGTAGATAACAATTGACATTGCATTTCAATTTTGAAGATCAAAGTTGACTGGAAAGCAAGAAGCCAAGAGAGTTCCACTAGTGAAAATTGAGTGAGAACAATAGAAGAGTAATCAGGAAGACAGTTTAAGATTGAAGATCAATTGACATTGCATTTCCACTAATTTTGAAGATCATAGAAGTTGACTGGAAAGACAAGAGAGTTCCACTAGCAAAATTTTGAAGAACTGGAAAGCAAGGAAGTTTGGGAAGAGAGTTCCAATGAAAATTGAGTGAGAACAATAGAAGAGTAATCAGGAAGACAGTAGATAACAATTGACATTGCATTTCAATTTTTGAAGATCAAAGTTGACTGGAAAGCAAGAAGCCGGAAGAGAGTTCCACAAGCGAAAATTGAGTGAGAACAATAGAAGAGTAATCAGGAAGACAGTAGATAACAATTGACATTGCATTTCAATTTTTGAAGATCAAAGTTGACTGGAAAGCAAGAAGCGGAAGAGAGTTCCACTAGCGAAAATTGAGGAGAACAATAGAAGAGTAATCAGGAAGACAGTAGATAACAATTGACATTGCATTTCAATTTTTGAAGATCAAGATCAAAAGCCGGAAGAGAGTTCCTGACTGGAAAGAATAGAAGAGTAATCAGGAAGACAGTAGATAACAATTCCATTTCAATTTTGAAGATCAAAGATTGACTGAAAGCAAAATTCCACAGTTGAGAACAATAGAAGAGTAATCAGGAAGACAGTAGATAACAATTGACATTGCATTTCAATTTTTGAAGATCAAAGTTGACTGGAAAGCAAGAAGCCGGAAGAGAGTTCCACAAGTGAAAATTGAGTGAGAACAATAGAAGAGTAATCAGGAAGACAGTAGATAACAATTGACATTGCATTTAAATTATTGAAGATCAAAGTTGACTGGAAAGCAAGAAGCCGGAAGAGAGTTCCACAAGCGAAAATTGAGTGAGAAAAATAGAAGAGTAATCAGGAAGACAGTAGATAACAATTGACATTGCATTTCAATTTTTGAAGATCAAAGTTGACTGGAAAGCAAGAAGCCGGAAGAGAGTTCCACAAGTGAAAATTGAGTGAGAACAATAGAAGAGTAATCAGGAAGACAGTAGATAACAATTGACATTGCATTTCAATTTTTGAAGATCAAAGTTGACTGGAAAGCAAGAAGCGGAAGAGAGTTCCACAAGCGAAAATTGAGTGAGAACAATAGAAGAGTAATCAGGAAGACAGTAGATAACAATTGACATTGCATTTCAATTTTGAAGATCAAAGTTGACTGGAAAGCAAGAAGCCGGAAGAGAGTTCCACAAGCAAAAAATTGAGTGAGAACAATAGAAGAGTAATCAGGAAGACAGTAGATAACAATTGACATTGCATTTCAATTTTGAAGATCAAAGTTGACTGGAAAGCAAGAAGCGGAAGAGTTCCACAAGCAAAAATTGAGTGAGAACAATAGAAGAGTAATCAGGAAGACAGTAGATAACAATTGACATTGCATTTCAATTTTTGAAGATCAAAGTTGACTGGAAAGCAAGAAGCCGGAAGAGAGTTCCACAAGTGAAAATTGAGTGAGAACAATAGAAGAGTAATCAGGAAGACAGTAGATAACGATTGACATTGCATTTAAATTATTGAAGATCAAAGTTGACTGGAAAGCAAGAAGCCGGAAGAGAGTTCCACTAGCGAAAATTGAGTGAGAACAATAGAAGAGTAATCAGGAAGACAGTAGATAACAATTGACATTGCATTTCAATTTTTGAAGATCAAAGTTGACTGGAAAGCAAGAAGCCGGAAGAGAGTTCCACAAGCGAAAATTGAGTGAGAACAATAAAAGAGTAATCAGGAAGACAGTAGATAACAATTGACATTGCATTTCAATTTTTGAAGATCAAAGTTGACTGGAAAGCAAGAAGCCGGAAGAGAGTTCCACAAGTGAAAATTGAGTGAGAACAATAGAAGAGTAATCAGGAAGACAGTAGATAACGATTGACATTGCATTTAAATTATTGAAGATCAAAGTTGACTGGAAAGCAAGAAGCCGGAAGAGAGTTCCACTAGCGAAAATTGAGTGAGAACAATAGAAGAGTAATCAGGAAGACAGTAGATAATGATTGACATTGCATTTCAATTTTTGAAGATCAAAGTTGACTGGAAAGCAAGAAGTCGGAAGAGAGTTCCACAAGTGAAAATTGAGTGAGAACAATAGAAGAGTAATCAGGAAGACAGTAGATAACGATTGACAGTGCATTTCAATTTTTGAAGACCAAAGTTGACTGGAAAGCAGGAAGCCGGAAGAGAGTTCCACAAGTGAAAATTGAGTGAGAACAATAGAAGAGTAATCAGGAAGACAGTAGATAACGATTGACATTGCATTTAAATTATTGAAGATCAAAGTTGACTGGAAAGCAAGAAGCCGGAAGAGAGTTCCACTAGCGAAAATTGAGTGAGAACAATAGAAGAGTAATCAGGAAGACAGTAGATAACAATTGACATTGCATTTCAATTTTGAAGATCAAAGTTGACTGGAAAGCAAGAAGCGGAAGAGAGTTCCACAAGCGAAAATTGAGTGAGAACAATAGAAGAGTAATCAGGAAGACAGTAGATAACAATTGACATTGCATTTCAATTTTGAAGATCAAAGTTGACTGGAAAGCAAGAAGCCGGAAGAGAGTTCCACAAGCGAAAATTGAGTGAGAACAATAGAAGAGTAATCAGGAAGACAGTAGATAACAATTGACATTGCATTTCAATTTTTGAAGATCAAAGTTGACTGGAAAGCAAGAAGCCGGAAGAGAGTTCCACAAGTGAAAATTGAGGAGAACAATAGAAGAGTAATCAGGAAGACAGTAGATAACAATTGACATTGCATTTAAATTATTGAAGATCAAAGTTGACTGGAAAGCAAGAAGCGGAAGAGAGTTCCACAAGCGAAAATTGAGTGAGAAAAATAGAAGAGTAATCAGGAAGACAGTAGATAACAATTGACATTGCATTTAAATTTTTGAAGATCAAAGTTGACTGGAAAGCAAGAAGCCGGAAGAGAGTTCCACAAGTGAAAATTGAGTGAGAACAATAGAAGAGTAATCAGGAAGACTGTAGATAACAATTGACATTGCATTTCAATTTTTGAAGATCAAAGTTGACTGGAAAGCAAGAAGCCGGAAGAGAGTTCCACAAGCGAAAATTGAGTGAGAACAATAGAAGAGTAATCAGGAAGACAGTAGATAACAATTGACATTGCATTTCAATTTTTGAAGATCAAAGTTGACTGGAAAGCAAGAAGCCGGAAGAGAGTTCCACAAGTGAAAATTGAGTGAGAACAATAGAAGAGTAATCAGGAAGACAGTAGATAACGATTGACATTGCATTTAAATTATTGAAGATCAAAGTTGACTGGAAAGCAAGAAGCCGGAAGAGAGTTCCACTAGCGAAAATTGAGTGAGAACAATAGAAGAGTAATCAGGAAGACAGTAGATAATGATTGACATTGCATTTCAATTTTTGAAGATCAAAGTTGACTGGAAAGCAAGAAGCCGGAAGAGAGTTCCACAAGTGAAAATTGAGGAGAACAATAGAAGAGTAACCAGGAAGACAGTAGATAACGATTGACAGTGCATTTCAATTTTTGAAGACCAAAGTTGACTGGAAAGCAGGAAGCGGAAGAGAGTTCCACAAGTGAAAATTGAGGAGAACAATAGAAGAGTAATCAGGAAGACAGTAGATAACGATTGACATTGCATTTCAATTTTTGAAGATCAAAGTTGACTGGAAAGCAAGAAGCCGGAAGAGAGTTCCACAAGCGAAAATTGAGTGAGAAAAATAGAAGAGTAATCAGGAAGACAGTAGATAACAATTGACATTGCATTTCAATTTTTGAAGATCAAAGTTGACTGGAAAGCAAGAAGCCGGAAGAGAGTTCCACAAGTGAAAATTGAGTGAGAACAATAGAAGAGTAATCAGGAAGACAGTAGATAACGATTGACATTGCATTTAAATTATTGAAGATCAAAGTTGACTGGAAAGCAAGAAGCCGGAAGAGAGTTCCACTAGCGAAAATTGAGTGAGAACAATAGAAGAGTAATCAGGAAGACAGTAGATAATGATTGACATTGCATTTCAATTTTTGAAGATCAAAGTTGACTGGAAAGCAAGAAGCCGGAAGAGAGTTCCACAAGTGAAAATTGAGTGAGAACAATAGAAGAGTAATCAGGAAGACAGTAGATAACGATTGACAGTGCATTTCAATTTTTGAAGACCAAAGTTGACTGGAAAGCAGGAAGCCGGAAGAGAGTTCCACAAGTGAAAATTGAGTGAGAACAATAGAAGAGTAATCAGGAAGACAGTAGATAACGATTGACAGTGCATTTCAATTTTTGAAGACCAAAGTTGACTGGAAAGCAGGAAGCCGGAAGAGAGTTCCACAAGTGAAAATTGAGTGAGAACAATAGAAGAGTAATCAGGAAGACAGTAGATAACGATTGACATTGCATTTCAATTTTTGAAGATCAAAGTTGACTGGAAAGCAAGAAGCCGGAAGAGAGTTCCACAAGCGAAAATTGAGCAAGAACAATAGAAGAGTAATCAGGAAGAGAGTAGATAGCAATTGACATTAAAATTTTGGAAGATCAAAGTTTACTGGAAAGCACAGAGCTGGAAGAGATTTCCACAAGCGAGAAGTAAAACTGTTGGAACTGCATAGAATTTACAGTTACATCTAGCCATTTCAATTGTAAATTGATGAGATCTTCTTGCCAGTCTAGTACTATGCTTAAATTCATAAAGTCTAGGTACCATAGTAAAGAGCTCATCTAAAAAATTACCATGAAAGTATTTATAGAAAAAGCACAGGGAAGGAAATTTATGGCAGTGGGAAATTGACTGAACTCGAGATGCCAGGTCAGGAGCAATAATATTGCTGATTTTTTGGATTTTATCTATGAATATATAACAGGAGTTCCAAACTATATGTGGCAGCAATATTCTAAGCATGGATGAATGATAGACTTAAAGATATGTAAGATAGATTCTGGAGAGGAAAATTGTCTCACACAACACAGTCAACCGACTTTCTTGGCAGCTTGACCTAGCAATGGATTCAATATAGTTTTTCCACTTCATGTCAGATGTGAACGTTAACCCAAGAAGGCACAACAAGTTATTTTCATGGAGGTCAGCATCAGCCATGTTGATAAACAACAGAAAGAGGTCTCTCAGATGATTATTTATTAAAGTTCTTATATTATTAATTTGTTCTCTTTTTTCCAGCTTATAATTTTGTTTCCATTACATACAATTCCAAAAACACATTAGAACAACAAAAAATGCCTTCCCAAACCTTAGTAAAGTATTAAGAAACAGGAAAATCTTTTAGAATCAAAGAAAAGAGCACTGAAAGGCCATATAATATCAATGACAGTGAATGTTGGACAAACTCCTCACAGATGAGGAAACTTCAAGCAACAGAAATGTGGTTCTACAGAAGGATGCTGAGAATTACCATCAAGGGAGCATATGAACAAGATCAAAGTTTTAAGGAAGGACACAAAGGACACTTATATTTGGAATTAGAAAGAGTATTGAAATTTCATGAACATACAATGAGGAAAGAAGGTTTGGAGAATCTGACACTCATAGAATATATGGGAGGCAAGAAGAGCGAAGAGAAACATTGAGTAGCCTACATAATGAACTTGTGTAAACCAACTAATGACAATACAGTGACTGGGAGAGATAGTTAGGGACAAACAATGCTTAGAGCTACAAAACATAAGAGGTTGTGGAGAGCCATAATTGCCCATGACGCACAGTAAATAGAAAAAGAGGAAGAATTTGGTTCATTTTATTCTTCATTATCATAATTGTTCTTCTTTTGCAATATTTTCCATCCTCTTCAGCCACCTTTTTCTAATAAGGCTAATTAAGTTAGTTTTCACATCCTCATGGCAGCTATTTTGATTTTGTCTGTGCTGTTTTTCCAAGCCATGGCTCTGAGGCAATTGTTTTCAAAGATTGATAGGGTTTTGTTTGTCTTCTCAGCATCCAAGTTTTATATAAATTGCTATGGCGATTATCAGAGTATAATATAGCCTTGTCTCAATGCAGCATGGATGAAATGTCTTTTCTGTGCCAGATCTTTTCCTTCAGTCTTTCAAAAGAAGTTGTGGCCAGAGCTTTTTAGTTTATATCATCAGGTCTAGTTGGGACAAATGATCCTAAAAGACGTTTTCAACAGCTATCATGATTTTATGGTTTTCATTTTCCATTACTTTGCATTTGGCAATGTTCATTTTAGCTCCTCATTTCTTGCAACTCTCTTACGGCTTCTTGTTTTCGAGTCAACTTTGATCTTCAAAAATTTAAATGCAATGTCAATCGGTATCTACTTGTCTTCCTGATTACTCTTCTATTGTTCTCACTCAATTTTCGCTTGTGGAACTCTCTTCTGGCTTCTTGCTTTCCTGTCAACTTTGATCTTCAAAAATTTAAATGCAATGTCAATCTCTAGCTTCTGTCTTCATAATTCCTGTTTTGTTATTGTCTTCTCTCTTTAATGGTGTTTTTTTTTCCTGATATTCTCTAACACTCATTAACCCCTTGCATCTTAGTGGCTTTATTACCTTGCTTTGGGTGAAATTATTAAAAACAAGAAGACACTACGCTCTGATCCTAAGAGTGTGTGTGTGTATATATATATATAGCATGGTGGAGTAATGGTTAGCAGCTTGGATTGAGAAATTGGAGAGCCGAGTTCAAATTCCACTCGAATCCATTACATTCACTTACGTGCTAATACCCTTGGGAAAGGTATGAATCCTCTTCTTCTCCCTCCAGCTATGGGTAAATAGCAGGACAGACTGGGTTCTATAGCCTTGGATAGCAACTAGTCTAGGAGAAGGACAACTCTGAATTCAAAACCTGCGGAGGGTCGTTTGGGGACCTTGTGGCACTTAGTGCACCAGGTCTCTGAATTCGGCCCTTCAAAAAGTGTGGCTGATCTTACACGAAACCTTCACCACTATAATCAAATCTCATGTGCTGTTGTCGGGCTGTCGGTTTCCTGGAACTGATCTGCTTGACCCTCATATGTCGAATTTGATGGGAGAGTCGATGATATACACATATACATACAAATAAACAGAATAATATTTTTGTTTATTGTGATTTCAGTTCTATGATTTTCTGATTGTGTGTTCATAAATTTTATCAATAAAGAAAGTTTCAAGTCAAAGAAGGAGTAATGTTCTAATCTACAATAGTTCTTGAGAAAGTCGGGGCAGAAGAATTTGGATAGAGGAAGTTGGTGAGTGCAAATAGATCAATAGAAATCAATAAGCGATGAAAAGTTTTTGATTCTTTGTGAACATAAACGAAGATTTCAAGACAGCTAGTCAAGAAGGTATTTGCAAGCAGTAAACAAATACACAAAAATCAAGTAAGGATACAAAGTCCATTGACTGAAATATATTTTTTTGAAAAAAAAAAAAAATACAAAAAAGATGAGGATATTAGTCTAACAGAATCTATATTATAATGATCTGTTAATGTTTAATTGTTATTGTATTTCAGTAAAAACACCAAATTTAAATTTCAAGTTAATCATCAATCTATCTTCAGCATTTCTCTGTTTTTAATTATATAACCTACATTTGTTTATATTTTCATTTCCCTACAATTCCATCAGTAAAAAACATCATTTACTCTGAAGAAGTCCTCTTGAAGGATGATACATGTTATATAGGATTTTCCACTTTGTCATTCATATATATATATATATATATATATATATATATATATATATATATATATATAATAGCTGGCCAATCATATTTAAGGATGCCCATCTATTAGGGCAACTATCCAATCCCTATTGCAGACATTCACTCAGACACATTTGTGTTAGTTCAACACCTACAGAGCCCAGTTATGGTTTAAACTGCAACTATGCTAAGCAGACCTTAGTTACAGTTTATCTAGTGTGATCAGCAATCTGAAGAAGGCCAGCACACTCAAAACCTCAGTCACAATGACTTGGGACTTCATGCTAACACAGCTATTGATGGCCCCCAAATGTTCCGTCTACCCAATTTTATTCACAAGGCTTGGGTCAACCCATGGCTTCGTTTTCAGTTACATTCTAAAGGTGCTGTACGCTGGGATAGCCCCACTCCAGACTGATAACATCAGGAAGTCTTCTTCCTGACAAGTCAACCATGGTGAGATTCAAACCTAGGTCTTATATATATATATATATATATATATATATATATATATAAAAATAATATCATTCATCAAAAACTGTTTAACCAGGGTAATGATTGCAACAGTATAGGTGCTCTGCTGAATGACTAGCCAAGTATCCTCTGCTCCATCACTTGTGTCCTTTGACAACCTGATGCTCACTCTAGCAGAGTCATCTACTAGTCTAACCCACCATCTGCAAACTAGAGATGACTTTGTAATATACCACACAACCACTGGAAAGACACTGTACGTCAGGACCTCCAGCAGGACTGCCACTGGAAGATGTTCCTTCACAATGCCAAGACTGTGAGAAAGTTGGTGGGACCAGGTGGCTCTCATGGGGGTTCAACAACTTCATGGCAACTTCATGGCATGAGATTTGGCAGCAGGATAATTCTGGAAGGTAACATTTTTTTTTTTTAATCAATTCCCTCCAAGCAAGGTGATAATGCCACTAAGACACAAGAGGCTACATTGAGTGAAAAAGAATGTGAAGGTTTTAGAATGAAGTGGAAACCCAATCCTAAACAAGGAACAAAGGATAAATCTCTACTCCTGTTGAAATATAAGAAAAAAAACAATAAAAGATGAAGATATTAATCTCATAGAATCTATATTATATTAATCTGCCCTGTATGCGTGTTATGTTAAATTCATACTTTAACTCAGTACAAAGTCCACTGATTGAAATATATTTTAAAGAAGCAATAAAAAGGAGGATATTACTCCAACAGAATCTATATTCGAATGATCTGTCTTCTGAAATATAATAAAAACAAGCAATATATATGAAAATATTACTCCAACAGAATCTATATTATAATACTAATAATAAACCGCTATTCCTGTTCAAAAGTCCATAGAGGAGTTTGAAGTGAATGATAGGTGAACCTATCTATTCCTATAATGTTTTTAAGGCAACCAGTCTTTGTACTTATCATGCTAGATATTGAGAGAGACAAAATATTAATAATAATAATAATAATAAATAGAATTAAGTTTTGCTATTAAGTCTCCTGAAGAGTGGATGTAATTCTATGGAACTTAGAGATTGGCATAAGTGAAGAAATTTATTTTATTAGAGCCCTTTATTAAAGTAACTATTTGCAGAAGTTCATATTTTGAACAGTAATGTTTGAACACATATGAATTACCCTTGGGTTTGTGTCAACAATTGGAATCAGTTATAGTGAGTTTAATATTGAAATTTAATCATAGAAAAAACATTCATAAAGAGAAACCTTGATTCTATAAATATTCATATTATAGATGACTAGCAGTAGAGCCCGGCATTGCCCGGGGATGTAACAATAAGAGATAGATCAAGTATCAACCATCATAAAGACTGAAAAATAAAATTGACAAAGATTATTGCTTAAGGTTGATGGACACGCATGTCTTAATTAGTTTTTTTTGTTTTCGAATTGGTCAAACCCAAACTCAAAAAACATTGTTTTCAATCATTATGAGTCTCTACCGATTGAATAGAATTTTATTATAAACAATTGTCTTGTAAATGGAATTTTTAAAGCATTCTGAATGTAAAAATAAAGAAAAAAAGTGTGCAAGACAATAAGAAACACTACCTGCCAAAAAAAAAGTGTAGTTTTGTTGAAATCGGTTGAAAAATGTAGGAAATTCGATCCCATATATAAAGGAACACAGACACATGCACAAAAAAAAAAAACAACCTGGGTTTTATAATAAGTATAACTCGATATGAGTTGTCCCCCTTTCATTCTCGTGATGCCTCTTAATCATGTTTTCAAATTGATTTCGTGCAAAAACAATTGTGTTTTTCCAATTTTGGTTGCTGTCAGAACCACCGCAAGGTAATTTTATGTAGTCTTGTGAAGCTTTGTTGAAATCGGTTGAAAAATGTAGGAAATCCGATCCAATATATAAACGTACAGACACACACACACACACACACACACACACACAATCTGCATTTTATAATAAGTAAGATTTAAGCTGAACTGAACATGTTCAAAATTTTATTGTACACATTAATTTTATGTCACCTGAACAATTATCTCAAACATCCTATGGCAATATAGAAATTAGGGCTGATAAATGCTAAAACCCCGGACCCACTGACAAGGGAGGTAAACCTGATGGCAGCTCCAGTCAGTACTTTGTGACCCTCACTATCTTATCAAGATTTTCTTTTTTTTTCTAGTTGCACTTATATACATTACAAATTAAACTAAGCACAACTGACTATTAAAGGATGAAAAATTTTTTTGCAGATTTTGGCATCATTCTGGGGTCTTTATTCTTTGTCCAAATCCATGAATTTGTTTTGCTCATGCTAAGTCTTGAAAAAAAAACATTATTGTTATGCTACATTAATCAAAATCTCTTTCACTTCACATGTCGGCCAGATATGAGTGCTAACAAGGCAGAACCCAAAATAAAAAAGTTGTCTCCAGCACAGGGGCTCCAAGCATCACATCTGATCCACAAAACAAATCCCCACACAAAAATCAAAAATACAATAGCCAATCACAATAATTGCAGAAAAAAAAACCCCAAAAAACTAAAGAATAAGCTTCAGAGCCAGCCCCTGTTAAATCCCACATATAAAAAATATGGCACACTTTGCACACAACAGACAGTTCAGCTCAACACCTTGACCTCCTCACAAGACCACTGGCCCATCCACACACCTCGCCATTGTAGATTTTATCCCTAAAAGTAGATGGATCATCTTTGCCAACGACACCCTGCAACTTCACTAATCCACTCCAGGACTCTTGTCATCACCACCATAACCTTGGTCAAACAACCCAACAAATCTTTCAACTCCCAGCCTTACCAGCATTATGTATATATTCTGAAAATTGATCAATACATGCTTAAAATTTTAATCCTTGTTTGTTGTTTCCTTTGCAATCATATGCTGGCTATAACATTATACAAAATTCACTATTTTTTATCCATAAGGTTGAATGTGAGAAATCTCTGACTGATGTTAAAAATTGCCACAAAACATTGTTGATTTATTTAAAATGGAATGATCTATCTAGTATATGTCTAATTTGTATTCAGGTACATCGTATTTATTTTCAATTTTTCTAGTTGAATTGTTCATCTATATTGCATATAATCCATTATTGTACATAATTATGTTAGAATAAAATTTGTATTTTATGTAAATACTAACTTAAGAGTCCCTTACAAGTAAGTTAGAAAACCTTGTGTCATGTTCGTAAATGTTTAACTCTGTTATTTTTTGTTTTTCTTTTGTTGGATTTGTTTCCAATGTTTTCACTCATCTTTCCTTCTCTGTTGTTATTTTCTTTTCTCCATTGCTATTTAATCATCAAACTTTTTAATTCAGAAACAACTTCCCCCACCCCAACTTCCCACTGTTACTTATCAATACTGAAAAATTAAGAGGGAATTAAATTTTACCATCTCAATTTTTTAATTGGTAGTAGACATCGGAACTTATACTAAGTCATTACTTAATATGAATTTGTATTTTATGTTTGTTTTGATTTTTTTTCTTTTTCTTTACAGGTTAATAGGAGTAAATAGGTTCACCTATCGTCTGGCCCATACTCCTTCCATGTCTATTGAACAGGAGTAGAGGTTAATCCCTTGTTCCCTGTTCAGGATATGTTTTACTGGTTCTCTTTGTTTCTCTTACCAGGGCCTCAATGATTTAACTCTTTGGTGATCAGACTAACCAATGGTTGTGACTTTCCATTATGAGGGTACCGGGTTGGCATTTTGTTGTCTGCTGCTTCCAAATGGTCATGAGGAACTCAAACACTTTGGCAGCTCTTAGAGAAGTTGCTCTGATCAACAGTCGCATAATATTGGGGTATCTGTAGAGCTGTGTCATGCATGGATAGGTGTCCCTGTATGTATTTTCTGCGGGCAACCCTGAGGCCACATTATGCTCTGTTCTCGGCCTTACCCTGGCTAGTTTGTATTGCCATTGACAACAGATAGTGACAATTATAGTGGTCTTTATTCTCTCTTCTTAAAATGAATCTCATGGAAAACACAACATAAAGAAATACAACTAAACCAATAAACAACAAAAAAGCAGCTACTCTACTCAACCTTTGTTTTTTCAATATGTACGGTATCCATTGCAACTTCTGCAGTGTAGAATCTTTTATCTTGGAATGGTCACCAGATATCTTTGCCCTTTGTGAAATCAACTTAAATTCTTCTATGGCTACCAATGAATTGGTTCCAGGCTATTTTCCCCTCTGCTGAAAAGATTCCTGCATTCACATGCATCGCCTTGGTGTCTACATCCAGGATAATATTTCGATGGTCAGGGAGTTGTCTCTCAAGGCCACTGACTACTCTTTCATGTGCTTCCATCTTTTGTTACTAAACTGTTAGCTGTATCTTTTTTCTTTATTGCTCCCCCTCCTTCTGCAGTATATTAGATACAATAGCTGACAGTATAGAAAAGGCACTTTCTCTCAATCCATCTGCAAACATCTTTGTCTTCAGTGACTTTAATGCTTACCATGACACGTGGTTGAAACATTCTAACGGTACTGATGTTGCCATGTTAAATTTTTCTATTGCCCAATCCGTCACTCAATTCGTGAACTTCCCTACTCTTTTCCCTAGCCAAACTTTGCAACAGGCATCTCTACTTGATTTATTTCTCACTTCCTCTCTCCACTCTTGCCAAGCTTCCCAACACTGCCCTCTTGGTAACTCTGACCACTCTGTGGTATCCATTGATATTTCATTCCAATAATCCATTAAACAAGAATGCCCTATCCATAAGACGTTTCTAGTACCAGAATGATGACTGGGACTCAACTCCCTGATTGTCTACATGACAACCCTTGGACTGACATCTTTAACCACCCAATTGAAAATTGCACACTGAGGTTTCTTACTAGGTCAAAGCCAGCATAGACACTTTCATCTTTTCTCAGAAATACAAGGTGAAACCTCAATCCTCACCATGATAATACCAGCATACTCGGCTGCTATAACACACAGAAACCACAATTTCAGCTATACCAGCAGGGCAGCTCTCATTATAACAGGTGCCTATTCGTTACTGCTTGTAATAAATGTAAGTGAGTCCTTGAAGGAGCTAAGTCTCTGTTTGCTGAGAGAATGAGACGCCACATAGCCTCCAACAATTTTGGCTCTTGTGATTACTGGCAGCTCTGTAATAGGGTATTAAATAAGTACAAAGTCTATTTCTCCCCTCTTCAATTGATTTGAGATGTCATCATCCTCTGCTGACAAAGCTGAATGCTTTGTTTGTAAATTCTCCTCAAATTCTACTTTTGACTCATCTGAAGTATGACTGCCTAACTTCCCACTTAGAACTGAATCTCTGTTGAGTGATATGATATAACCCCTTCTGTGGTTTCTGCTATCATCTCTAACTTAGATCTCTACAAAGCATGTGAACCTGATGGTAATCCTGTAATAGTCATTAAGAAGTGTGATCCCAAACTGGCTCCTGTTCTCTCTAAATTGTATAAGATCATATTGCCTCCTGTTTTCCCTCTTGCTGGAAGTCATCATCTATTGTTCTAGTTTTTAAGAACTCCAGTGAACAATTCAAACCTTCCAACTATTGGTCTGTTAGCTTTCTACTTCTTTTTGGGAAAGTCATAGAGACCCTAATCAATGCTGAATTGGTTCAGCATCTCTCATTGCAGGGCCTTTTCTCAGACTAGTAATATAGCTTTCATTTCTCCAGGTCAACTACTGATATAATGACAATAATTGTGGAAAGAGTCTATCATGCTTGAGATAAAAACAGTGAAGCCCAGGCTGTAGCTTTGGACATCTCGAAAGTCTTTAACAGGATTTGGCATACATGTCTTCTTCACAAGCTGAAAAGTTACAGTGTCTCCGGAGATATTTTTGAACTGATCCAGACTTTCCTATCACATTGTGAAATGAAAGTTATCCTGAATGGCCACTCATCTAGATCCTTTCATACTAATCTGAGTGTCCCCCACGGATTCAGCCTTGGTTCTACTCTTTCATTAATGACCCTCCTGATGACATCAGCTCTCAACATGTCATCTACGCTGATGACACAATCATTTACTCCTTTCTTGATACTAAGGCTGATTAGTCTGACAAGGTCAAAATGGCAGCTGGTGTCTAAAATGACCTCCAATCAGACGTTATCTGGGGCAAACGATGGCTTGTTAATTTTAATGCCTATAAAACAATGTGTCTTTGGAATTCTATATAATAGAAACCAAATTATAGACTGGAAAAAAAGAGAAAAAATTAATAATATAAGAATTTTAATAAATAATCATCTGAGAGACCTCTTTCTGCCTTCCATCAGCATGGCTGATGCTGACCTCCACAAAAGTGACTTGTTGCACCTTCTTGGGTTAATGTTCTCAGCTGACATGAAGTGGAAAGACTATATTGAATCCATTGCTAGGTCAAGCTGCCATGAAAATCAGTTCACTGTGTTGTGCAAGACAATTTTTCTCCCCAGAATCTATCTTACTTACCTATAAATCTACCATCTGTCTATGCTTTGAATATTGCTGCCATGTATGGTCCAGTGCCTGTGCTATTTACTTAGAGATCCTTGATAAGATCCAAAGAAGAATAAGCAATATTATCAGTCCTGATCTAGCAGCTCAGCTGCAATCATTTTCCCACTGCTGTAAGGTTGCTTCTCTGTGCCTTTTCTATAAATACTTTCATGGTAATTATTTGGATGGGCTCTTTGTTATGTTAGCTAGACTTCATGAATTTCAGCACAGTACTACACTGGCATTGAGTTCTCATCAATTGGCAATTTAGCTGGCTATATGTAGCCATAAGTTCTATGTTAACAGTTTCTTTTCTCACACTTCTTAATTAACTTCTGGCTCCATGCTTTCCAATCAACTTTAATCAGCAAAAATTTAAATGCATTACTCTTTCCACTCATCATTATTGTTTCTGTTCCTAATTCCTCCATACCCTGTAACCCCCTTGTGTTTTAGTGGCTTTATTGCCTTGAAAAAAAATTAACTAGAAGATGGGATAAGGAGATAGAGGAAAAGAGGTCAGTCTATTGTAATTTGGTCTCTCAAAAAAGAAAATGACATGTGTTATGTCGTGTATCCTGCTAAGTTTTTCTTCCACCTCCGTTCTAGTTGGTGTCCATTTATCATATGAGCTACCTGCTCATATGCAAATTATACTAATTTGCATATCACTACATCTCCCTATAACGGAGGGGCCTTATGCATGAGTACTTCTTGTACTTCTTCTTGTGCCCTCCTGAACATCTTCCTTTATCTCTCTCTTTCCTTGGAGATCTAGATCTATCCGTCTTTCCCTATAATCGAATTGTTCCTCTTGCATACTCTGGTCTTCCTCTTCTAACTCATCTCTCTCTACTTCTTCCTCCGCAGTTTCATTCTGCATTAACTCTTCTGTTACATCAATAATGGGCATCTCTGAAGGCATTTCCTCATCAGATTCTTCTCCTTGGGATCTTATTTGGTCAGCATGAGCTAGAACACTGTTCCCATTTTCTTTATTTAATATTGCAGTATTATGTCCTTTCTGCATAATAAATTCGGCTGACTCAGGGTTGCATATTCCTATTTCTTCTTTGTACCACATCTTTTGATTTGTGGCATATGACATAGTCAAAGGGACCTTAATTGTCTGCTCATTAAGGCAGATGGACTTTCCGCCTGCCTGCATGTGGAATTGTTCTGTAACTTAATAGTAATCTTGGTAGGAAAGCATCGATTTCCTCCTTCTGTTGCAAGCATGCTTTTATGCCCTTCTTTTACCGTCTGGACCATCCTTTCCGCTGCCCCATTACTTTGAGGGTGGTAGGGAGGGGTCTTGTAAGGTCTGCATCCTATTTTTCTTAGCCATTCATGCAAATCAGCATCCACAAATTCTGGTGCGTTATCAGTCACCAATGTTCTCGGTGTCCCATTCCTCGAAAATATTACTCTTAATATTTGTTTTACGGTGGTACTTTTTTTTATCAGGTACTCTCACCACTTCAGGCCAACCTGAATATGCGTCTACTAATATTAATAATAGTCCTATCCCATTGACATAGGCATGGTCCATGTGTACTCTGCTCCATGGTTCTACTTCTCGGGGCCATACATGTATTTTCTTTTGCTTAAAATTCCTGAGTTCTGTGCATTTTTTGCATCTTTTTACGTAGTCTTCTACGTTTCTTGAGTACCCGCCACCAGGCTTCCAATTTTAATCTTCTTTGCGTAGCTGCCACTCCACAATGTACGTCATCGTGTACACTTTTTTATAACCTGTCTCCTCTGTGTTTCTGGGGAACTACCAAGTCTCCATTACATATTATCCCGTTTTCTATAGTCATTCTATGTCTAATTTCTTTGAATGGTCTTTCAGCCATTGAACAATTTCCCCAGCGATTCTGTTTTATCCTCGACATTATTCTATTTAACACTGGGTCATTTGTAGTTTCAGTAGCCTTTTATCTACAGATATTACATCGGTTTCTACAAGGTGCAAGAATGTGTCTTCAAATTCCTTGTCGTTTTGTCCTCCTCTCTAAAAACCTCAATCTAGATAAGGCATCAATGTGCGGTATCGTATTCCCTTTAACATATTCAATGTCAAAGTCGAACGCCATCAATCTAATCGCCCAATGTAATATTCTGGACGTTGTAACTTTCGGTAGCTCTTTTCTTGGGTTGAAAATAAATTCCAGTGGTCTATGATCACTTTTCAACAAGAATTTTTTTCCCATCAAAAACTGTCTTGCTCTATCCGTTGTCCACACTATGGCTAGTGCCTCCCTTTCTATATTCGAATAATTGTGTTCAGTTGTTGTTAATCTCCTCGATAAGTACATTATGGGATGCCCATCTTGTGACAAAATACCAGATATGGACTGCTCACTAGCGTCAGTAGTTAGAGTTATGTCCTTCTTAGGGTCAAAAATTTGTACTATTGGCTTATTTGCCAGAATCTGTTTTAAGTTTTCAAAGGCTTTCTGTTGGTGTTCTAACCAAATGAATTCCACATTTTTTTTCTTAACTTAGCAAATGGCTCTGTCAACTAATTATATTTTGGTACATATTTTCTATAAAAAAATTACCAAACCTAAGAAGGACTCCAACTCTTTTTTTTTTTTTGGTGTAGCAACTTTTAGAATTTTCTCTATTAGTACTTTATCTGGAGAGATCCCTTCCTTTGATATTGAGTAACCCAAAATGATATTTCATTACTGTTGGTTACACACTTTTTTGTATTTATTGTCATACCAGCGTCTCTCAGCCGGTTCAGTATATTTTCAGTTTTTTTCTTTAAATCATCTTCATTTAAATCTCCAACACATATATCGTCTTGATAACAGATGGTATTTTCAACATTTCCTATTACTTTTTCAATAGCTTTTTGAAAAATTGCACTTGCCGTTTTTATGCCATACAGCATTCTTTTCCACCTTAACAGGCCTATAGGTGTTTATAGTCGTCACTTCTTTAAAATTTTCATTTATCGGTATTTGGTGGTAAGCTGATTTTAGGTCTATCTTCGAAAATACTTTCATTCCAGCAAGTTTATGTAAAGCTACTTCCACATTCGGAATAGGGTACGAGTCAGCACAAACTTTATGGTTCACCCCTATTTTATAATCTCCACAAATTCTCAGGTCACCATCTTTTTTTTTCAATACCACAATGGGTGATGCCCATTTACTTCCTCCTGGAGGGGCAGGTTCTAATAAGTCTTCCTTTATTAGCTTTCGCAATTTAGCTATTACCAACGGTAATAAATGCACTGGTATTTTTCTTGCTTCGTAGTAGGAGGGGGAAACATCATCTTTTAATTTCAAGCTAGCTTCATAGTTTTTTAATTTTCCTGTTTTTTCTATTTCTATCTCATTAATCAACTTCGTTGAATTTATTTTTAACACGTCATTCCCCAGTAGTCCATGCGTTTTTCGGCAATTTGTAACTATAATGGGTACTATTTCATATTTTTTTTTTAATTCTATTGAACCTTCAAAGTAACCCATAATTGCTATAATCGAGCCATCAAACTGACATAGTTGTACGTTGGTTTTTTTTTAAAAACGGTTTTCCCATTTTTCCCACAAATTTCTGGGTACTATCGTGACGTCACTACCTGTGTCGATTTGCATTTTGACAATACAGTCGTTGATTTTCACTTTTATTTTTGTATCTCCGTTCTTAGATCCAGTATTTTGTATATTATCCTTTTTTACATTAAAAATCTGTCTATTTTCATCCTCTACTCTTTCCACATTTTTCGTTTTACATACTTCTTTGAAGTGATTTTTTTTTTTTTAAACACTTTGAACATGTCTTTCCAAAGGCTGGGCATTTTTTCTTTTTCATTTCATGAATTTTTCCACAGTACACACAATTTTTTTTTTTTTGTTTGTACCGTATATGTTTCAGCCATTATTTCTTCGTAGGATTTATTTTTATTTTGGTTGTAGGTATGTATTAATTCCTGCTGTTGTATAAATTCTATACACATATTCAAAGGCATGTTTGTAAGTTGTAACTGTTCCATTAACTTATATCTATGTGCCAATTATGCATAGCTTCAATTAATCTTAGTTGGATTAATTCTTCTTCCGTTGTCTGCTCTCCTGTTCCTAGTTTTTCGAATTCACAGTATTTACTCGCACTTCTTAACCGTGTAAATATTTTACTATCGGTTCATCCACTTCCTGCTTCATTGCCATAAACTTGGTCCTTTCTGCAATCACCAGTCTTTTCTTTGGCCTCATGTTTCCCTTAATAACCTGACTTATTTCTTCGAAAGTCATTTCTTCTAGTTCTCGAGGGTAAACCATTGTAGCAACCTTCATAATCGCTTCACAACCAGCGGTAGCCATGAACAAGTCGGTGATTTCATTTTCCCCTCCTCTGTTTTTGTTGTCTTTCAACTTTTTACATCTAGCATTAGCAGCAAAGCAACGAATCCACATGTCTACGTACTCTGGGTCTTCAAGGACCAAAGAGTATCCTATCGGCGACGCCATTGTTATGTCGTGTATCCTGCTAAGTTTTTCTTCCACCTCCGTTCTAGTTGGTGTCCATTTATCATATGAGCTACCTGCTCATATGCAAATTATACTAATTTGCATATCACTACAACATGATACACGAGATACACAATAAAATAATTTTTAACTTATTTAACTAGAAGATGGTATAAAGAGATAGAGGAAAAGAGTTTGGTCTATTGTAGTTTGGTCTGTCAAAAAAGGAACTCACATTATACACAAGATACATGATAAAATCATTTTTAACTTATTTAACTAGAAGATGGGATAAAGAGATAGAAGAGGTTAGTCTATTGTAATTTGGTCTCTCAAAAATGATCTCCCTGTAACCTCTTTGTGTTTTAGTAGCTTTATTGCCTTGAAAAAAAAATTAACTAGAAGATGGAATAAAGAGATAGAGTAAAAAGTGGCTAGACTGTTGTAATTTGGTCTCTCAAAAATGGAACTCACATGATGAAATACATGATAAAATCATTTTTTATAAGTGAAAATTTAGGGGTCATCCATTACATGAATATATATGGTATATATACTATTTTTAACCTCTGAAAATTTCACGATTTTCCTATTTTAATATTCTGATAAATCTTAATTCTTAAGTTAATGATCAAATAAGCTCATGGCCAGCACTACGACAAAAAAAATATCTGTAAAAATTCCACTACCACATCATTAAATATTTGAGCTTAACAACTTTAACAAAATATTGCAATAACAATCATAAATATGAATGCTGGTTGTTATTTTAAGAAGTAAGGGGATACAAATGAAAAGATTTGAATTTGACAACTTTTCTATTTCACTGAAACAGACTTTAAACACTTCTATCTTCACTTCTTTCTGTCATGCATTCATTTTCTCACTGAAACCAAGTAGTGTATGTCTTTTATGCAATCAGAATGGAATAGTCTATTATTTATAAGAGTAAGAGTAAATATTATTTACACGAGACATTGAACACTTTTGTCTTCCCTTCCTTTCTTTTTTCCTTCTTTATTTCTTTTATTTTCTGACTGAAACCAAGTCATCTCTTTTCCCCTCTTTCCACACAATCAAAATGGAATAGTCAATTCTGTATGAGATATCGGCAGAGCGTAACAGTCATGTGATCAAAAGAAAGTTAGGGACATGCAGAATTACAATAGGATACTAAATAGTGGTACATTGGTTTTTTCTTATGTTATGAATGATATGCACTAGTATTTCACTAGTTTTTGATAATCTAACCTACGAGAGCAAATGGCGATTGCATAGCCAATGTAAGAATCTTATAAATATGTATCAAAACTGTTTAAACCTGTGAAAATTTCATGGTTTTCCTATTTTAAATTTCTGCCAAATCTTAGTTCTTCAGTTAATGACAAAATAAGCCCATGGTGAGTTTGACGACAATAAACTATATGTAAGAACTCCTCTATCACAGCGTTAAATATTTGAGCCTAAGAACCTGAACAAAATATTACAATAGCTATCATAAATAAGAATGATGGTCATTATTTTAAGAAGTAAGGGGGTACAAATGAAATGATTTGAAATTGACAACTTTTTCCATTTCACTGAAACAGCAGTTTTAGCACTAACTTTCTTTCTTTGTTTTATTTTCACACTGAAACCAAGTAGAGGCCTTGTTTCATGTGATCAAAACTAAATAGTCTTAGAGAGGATGCAAACAAGAAGGAGGATTATACTTAACATCAGGAAGAGGCAGCTGAAGTTTCTGGGACACATAATGAGGAAGGAGGGCTTGGAGAATCTGATACTCATGGGTTGAATAGAGGGAAAGAGAGACAAAGGAAAACAATGCATGACATACCTGGCAGACTTAAGCAAGTGGATGACAGAACATGTTCTGAGGGAGGAAGCAGAGGGAAGGAGCTTGCTGAGAGCTGCAAAGGATAGAAGGAGGTGGAGAGCCATGATTGCCTATGTCCTGAAAGGACATGGCATATAAAAAGAAAGATTGGTAGAGTGTAACAGTTGTGCAAACTAACATAGTGAGGGACAAACATAATTATAATAAGATACTAATGTACTAATACAGTCAAAAATCAAGGCAATTGTTAGAAAGTCTTGTAACAATGCATTAAGATTCAATAAAGTGGAGATAAAGAATTCACAACTAAAGTAGAGGCCAAGGAACCATTTAATGCATTCCCTTTATATTTTTTTTTTTGATGTTCCGTGGTATCTATAATTTATTGATTACTCCTGGTATTATATAAATCGCTTTAACTCAACATTTTTTCATGTTAAAAATTTTATGTGTTTAATGAAAATGGAAATATCCTTTGGCAGCAACAGAATGACAAAAACAGTGATTACAAGGTCTATTTCAAGACCAAGCTGAAGCAACACAATCACGTAATAGAGAAAGATATCTGTGTGCCTCACATGAAAGGCTAGAACAAATAAGACTGCTATATAAGAAACATAGAAGTAAAAGAACTAATTGATTAAATGGTTTATCTTGCTCAGGAACCAATTTTGTCAAAATACAGATAAATATTACATTTGTATAAATTATTAAAATGATTAAGGGAAGCAGACACTCATAAATTTACTAACTTAAACTTAACCAAACTTAATTGATAAATACACATTGATAATTATTATATGGTTTGATGTTTATTACTTCAAATGTTATTATAGTGTATAAATCATATTTGACATAGATTCCCCAGTTCTATTTTGAGAAATCTTGGTAAAGAAAATGCTTTCCCTGGCAAGATATTGAACCTGTGCTCCCCCCTATTTGAAACGGTGTGCATTCCTGCTCGACCAGAAAGAACATCGGAGTAAGCCAGGTTCTATGTTCTCTTTTTAAGGGATGTGCATCCACTTTACTCAGATTACAAATGGTGATGCAGGTTCAACCCCTGCCAGGGAATGCATATTCTTTACTAGGATTTCACAAATACACAGGCTGATAGGCATAATACACACTGTTTAACAAATAAAATGAAGAGTCAATTTGAAATATGAAGTACATACTATAAGAACATTTGAAGTAATAAAAATGTTGGATTAAAAATAAATCTTTTGAAAAATTATATATATATATATATATATATATATAGGCAGCATGTTTTCATTGAGTAATTTAGACATGTTCTGTCTACTTATTTTCAATTGGATCCTTTCATATTCATGAATAAGCATTTTATTGTCGTTATTGAAGGACAAGAGAAAATGGCTGTGTTCATACATATTACTTCTATTCTGAGTACTTTTGACATAGCACAGTGTCATCATCAGGGTATTGTTTATTACAAGGGTATTATTCAATACCCTGATGATGACACTGTGCTATTGTTAATTGTTAACAGATTGCTATTAAGACAGATTGTTATTGTTCAGACAATACCCAGATGATGACAACCATGAATACCACAAGTTCACAACCATGAACACTACAACACTTACCAAATTAACAAGACCCTGATGATGACATTATGCTATGTCAAAAGTACTCAGATAATAAATAAAATATGAATCAATGCAGTGTTTTCCTCTTGTCCTTCAATAATCATACAAAAATCTAATCTGTGAATATGAAAGGATCCAATGGAGGCCGCATATGGAGCAAGAGTAAAGATTATGGGATGAGATCACTGTTAGATTGCCTGACCCTTTAGATCTTGCTCTTGCTTCTTGAAGACAATTCAGACAAGCTGATTAAAAACTACTGATTCCACTAAAACACGTTGATCTCCATTCTACCTGCTCCAAGGTTAAACCATTGTCGCTTGTAGGGTGCTATGAGGTATATTGACAGCTGACAAGTTTGATCTAACTGGCTGTACATTAGGATCTTGGGTATCCTGTCATCATATATATATATATATATATATATATATATATATATATATATATATATATATATATATATGGACTGAATCCAACAGAATGATAGGATAAGGAACAAATAGATGTTTATAAATTTAACATTTCACTTTTATTAAAGCTTCATCTTATTATAAAACGCAGATTGTGTGTGTGTGTGTCTGTACATTTATATATTGGATCGGATTTCCTACATCTTTCAACTGATTTCAACAAAACTTCACAGGACTGCGTAAAATTACCTTGCGGTGGTTCTGACAGTGCCAAAAATTGGAAAAACACAATTGTTTTTGCACAAAATCAATTTGAAAACACGATTCAGTTGCCAGAATGAAAGGGGGACAACTCATATCAAGTTATACTTATTATAAAACCCAGGTTGTTTGTGTGTGTGTTCATTTATATATGGGATCGGATTTCCTACATTTTTCAACCGATTTCAACAAAACTACACTTTTTTTTTGGCAGGTAGTGTTTCTTATTGTCTTGCACACTTTCTTTCTTTATTTTTACATTCAGAATGCTTTAAAAATTCCATTTACAAGACAATTGTTTATAATAAAATTCTATTCAATCGGTAGACTCATAACGATTGAAAACAATGTTTTTTGAGTTTGGGTTTGACCAATTCGAAAAAAAAACAAAAAAACTAATTAAGACATGAATGTCCATCAACCTTAAGGAATAATCTTTGTCAATTTTATTTTTCAGTCTTTATGATGGTCGATACTTGATCTATCTCTTACTGTTTCATCCCCGGGCAATGCCAGGCTCTACTGCTTGTCTGAAATATAAAGGAGAAAAAAATTCTTGTATTTTTGTTTTTAGCTTGTTTGTTTTTCATTGTTTATGCAAACCTAATGCGTATTTATCCTGTCAAACAACATTCCTGATTATAGGGGGATATATCTAGGATTCTTTAATGTAGATTTTATAGAAGTTGGTGATATAATAAGTGTATTCGAATTGTGTTTATAAATGGCAAAATATTTATCAGAACTCCCTCTAAGTATTTCTTGCATAATGAATTATGTTATTAGGGCAGCATTTATAAAAATGAAGTTCTGGCCTGTTTTGTTTCTGGGTGTTACAAGCAAGTTTAAAAGTTTGTCCCAATGTAGGTCTCTCTTATGTAAATGCAGACTTTTAACTTTTTAGATGTTTCACCAATGTAGTTCTTCCTGCATTACAAGCATTTAATATCATAAATCCCAGTATCTGATGTGGTGTTGAATCTATTTTTCTTCCTAACTATATCTCTGATTGTCTTGGAAGTGGTCATAAATATCTTAGTGCTGGGAAAAACTAGTTTGTTTTCAAATTTTTTTGGTGGAGTGTTAGAGGGTGGGATTATGAATTTTGTGTGTGCCTATATTGTTGGTGGTGGTGCTTAATTTTTTGGACTTATGGAGTTTGTATGCTTGCTTCTTACTGTTGAGAATGAAATGAAGTGGATAGTGAAGAAGAGTAAACATTTTTTTCAATCTATTTCTTTTCTTCATCTAGGTATTCTGGGTTACATATTCAAAGGGCTCTAAGGTAAAAACTTATATAAAACCTTTTGTTGCTTATACCCAGTGGTGTAACCGTGTTTAGTGATCCAGTCCTCAGGGTCTTAGCATAACACTTTAACCACAGTGCTAACTCTGTGCTGGTAGATGCTGACACTAGTCCAAGCTGGTTGTTGGTCATTGGCCACTTCAATCCACAACAAATCTGCCCACACTACGTTCTTGATCTCAGAGCAATGGAAAATCAAAGGTCATTGTCTCACAGTGCCAGTTCAAGCTGTGGTGGGTGCTACATTAAGCAAAAAAAAACTTGATGATGTAAAATACAACTAGAGGTTTGTGTGGTTTATCATCAATTGGTTTATATATCTGGTTACAACAAAGATTAAACCTTCCAGCATCAATCTCTATAGTGACATTGGGCCTTGTCTAAATTTCTGGAAGGCTGGGTTCAAAGTGTTGGAATCAGGAAATCTGGTTGGCAGCTGATGTGGATTTCAGAGGCACTCAATGTGGGATCTAAGCCCAAAGTCTCCAAGCTCCCCAAAGTCATCTGTTTATATGCACTTCAGCTGGCATGGGGCTGAAGGGTTCTGAGGATTCAGTAATTCCCCAATTTTCATTAATTCTAATAAAGGTTTTCTTTGTTTCCTATTTCTTCTTTCTTAATCAGCTTTCTATATTTGGAGAATTATTCACCTTCCTTGAGATTAGTCACAAGGATTGCTCCTACCTTAACTCTAACCTGCTTTAATTAACATCTCACAGGCAGTACTAAATTCTGCCTCTTCTTCCTTCTTTCTCAGTATTCTAACTCTGCCTACTTCTCAGGGCTGGCATAACTGTCATTGTAACAAATATAATTTTTTAAGTGCATAGGGGAAAGGGCGTGGTTCATTCTCCTCATTAATTTCATTTCTCTGATCCCTTTTCTGCACTGTCCAATGAAAAGACGAACAAGATCACCTTCTCATTTTAACTTTTTGAGTGATGGATAAAAATTATTTCCCCAATTTGTGTTTCATCAATGAAAATATATTTGTTTACCTAAATTCTCCACAAAGAGACATACTGATTTCTATCCTTGGGCTGATTGTCGTCTTGGCAAAAACATATGCCAGATCACCAAACTGTTATGACGGATCGATTTTTCAGAATCTTAACCCGCTGCAGCAGGTTCATTCACCATTTTCATTTCTCAATTTGTTTTTTGCTAATGAAAATATAATTATCGTCTGCTTCTTTTTTTGCCAATGACATGTGTTTTTCTAATTTCCCAAGAAAGAGATAAAGCCATTTCCCAATTTACTTTACCCGTATGCCAGATTTTTGATAGATAATAAAAAGTAAACTCTCGGTGCATCATTCCAATTTGTAGGGGTGAGGCAACCCAGATAGCCCCTTCTTTCCTTCCACATTACCAGAGAAAATGTCTTCCATTCTTTCTTTCTTTCTCTCTATATTCTAGTTTATATTTCATTTTTTGCTTAACCCTTTTTCTGCTTAGAATTAACGTTTAACCATTTTAGACCTATAAGTCCAAATGTTTTTTTGGCTGTGGTGGGAATAGATAATACTTAAATCATTTTTGTATGTGGGTTTGCAGTTAATTTTCAAATCTAATTTGTTATTGTTTCATATTAACAAGATGTCAAGGTAAGGTAAAAATCAGTCTAATCTTCATGTGTGAATTCGATGGTTGGTTCTACGTTGTTAAGTTTTCTTTATGATGTTTAGTAGATTTTCATTGTGATGATATATTAGAGGGATCTCATCTATGTATTTCAGGTAAGTGGAATTTTTAGGTACAATGTGTTTAAATGGGCTGAAGTCCAAAGATTCTAGGAACATACAAGCAAGAACACTACTTATTGGGGATTCCATCAGTAAACAAAATTTTCATTTGTAGAAATTATGAAAAGAGAAGAAACAGTGGTCATTAATTACTTTGCATAGGTGTATAATCTTGTGGACTGATACAGCAAGTTAATATTATTTACATTATCCGGACTATTGTCCTCATCTTTGTCGCCATATTTATTACAACGTTTCGGCTGTTGTATGCTCCGGCCTTCTTCAGGTGGTTGGAATATCGAACTGAACCCTTTATTTTGCTCACTGGAGTAGACTGTTCTAGTTTCACGTGCCATGTTTTAATGGATGTCAGTTATCAGTTATCTCCTGTTAATTTCCCTTTGGACACATGGCACAGTGTTGGTTAGATCCAGTGACAGAACACAAAGAGTGTGAGTTCAATACCCCGTTAAGGCAGTGGAGAACTTTCAGAGGGAAATTAACTGAAAATGTTGGGATGCTGAAATTTTTAACTTAATTTTTTATTTTTTTCATAGATTTGTCCAGGACCAATTTTCTCTCATTTATTTTCATTTTTATCACATTTGTTATTAAATATTTGGATGTATACCTTAGCCAGTTTCACTTAGTTTCATTTTCTTTTTGTTTATATTTTTATCGCTTTTGTTATTAAGTGTCGCACATTGTGACAATAGAAGATCTGCCAAGAAAGGTGAAATGTTGTAAGAACCCGGGTGTAAATTTACTGTCGATGTTTAGGGGGTCATTTTTATTAGTTGATTTCTAATGGTAACTTAGCTCATTCTTTTTCACAAAGTTGTTCTATAATATAAAAATTTATTTATCATCTATCTATATCTATATATAAAGAACAATATGTTTGTGTGTCTGTGTATATATATATATATATATATATATATATATATGAAAAATGAAAGAAAGAACAGATGGAGTAAAAATCCACTGTTTGTAGCATTTGCTTTTTAAAATGTGCTCAATACAAAGTAGAGCAATATATTGTTATTATATTTTTATTATAAAAGATTATAATAAAAACATGTTGAAATTTTATTATAATCTTTTATAATAATAATATATATATATATATATATATATATGAATAAATATAGTTTTAAGGTGTGCTATATTTATGGGATAAAGTGCTCAGTATCAGAGATAGAGCATATGTAAATATAAATATAAAAGTGAACATTGAAGCCAACACACAGAGGCGACAGGCTGTTTCATGCTGGATGCAATTGTCAGGCTGCCTGATGATTGCGTCTAGCATGAAACAGCCTGTAGCCTCTGAATGTTGACTTCAATGTTCACTTATATATATATATATATATATATTTAAATTTTTGAGCATTATAGTTGGCAGGGAAGCAAGAAATCAGACAGGAGTTCTATAGATGAGAAACACAAGAAAAGAAACTTTCAGAATAGAAGAGACAGTTGTATCTAGCTATTTCAACAGTAATCATGCAGTTGAGGCACTAAGATTATCAAAACAGTTGCCACAAAAATATTTATAGAAAAGACAGAGGGAAGCCATGGGAAAGTAACTGAAGTTGAGATGCCAAGTCAGGATGGTTTATATTACAGACTCTTCTTTGAATTTTGTCAAGAATCTCAAGACATACTGTAGGAGAACTAGATCAGATACAGCATAATTATTCAATGCATGTATGAATGGTAGATTTATAAATGTATATGATGAATTCTGGCAAGAAAAAATTTCTTGGCATGGCATGATATAGTGAACCAACTTTCCTAGCAGTAGATATAGAGATTGATTCAATATAGTCACTCCCCTAGATGAGTCAAGAGTGAAGTGGGAAGAGAATTTCTAACCAAAGTATAATAAAGAGAGGAGGTACTGAGGATTTGCTTTTTGTTCAGCACACTCTCACAGATCTGCTAGTTATCTCTAGACCCAAACTTGTGAACTTTGCTATTCTATCAGCAAATGCTTTTTTGAGGATACACTTGCACTCATTGCAAGTAATGAAAAAGAGATGTCTGTTATAGTTAGAGATGTCACTCTGGTATAACCAGAAGTAGTGATTCTTGTGGCCTATAATGGCTGAACAGGAAGGATAGAACCAAGGAGAACATTGTGGTTTCACTTGATATTTCCATGATGGCACTCAAGCTTTGGTGCAAGCTCTCACAAAGTAAGAGACCCCAGTGACACATTTCCTAACAGTATGATTAAAAATAGCATTCCAAGAAGCATTATGGAGAAAATCATGAAACGAGTCCCAATTAGTGCATTGAAAGGAGTTCTTGACTGCTAAGAGAATGGAAAGAGATATCTGTAGACACTACCAGATTGTCGAAATTGCCAAGAGGACAGAGCACAACATAAATCTGGGGAGGAGGTAACGAAGAGATCAAATAGACAAGGGGGTCCATCATAATTACTGGTAACACACGGTGAAGTTTACTATCTGAATAAGAGATCAAGTAACTGAAAAGTTAAAAGTTTGGATGTCAGTGAAGTCAGCTTTACACACACACATACAGAACTTATATATATATATATATATATATATATATATGTGTGCGTGTGAAAATATATATAGAAAATAGGAAAGAACTTGTTACGTAAATAATCCAAAGTTCTTTAGTATTTTTGTTATTATTTTTTAAAAACAGTGCTCGATACAAAAGTAGAGCCTAAACATAATTATTTATTTAAAAATATGATTCCTCCACTACATAAGAGTTCTCATATATTGAAGTTTTCAGCTCATTTTTGAAACATGAGAACTCTTATGTAGCAGAGTAATCATATTTTTAAATACACGATTATATATAGATATATATATATGTGTGTGTGTGTGTGAAGAAGGTGCTGAAAAGTTATTGGCCAAACCATGAAGAGATTATCCCCACCAATATAACCAAAAAAGAAAAAAATAATAATTGTTCATTTGTTGGGATGAGAACTTTTAAATACCCATTTGATTATAAAATTCAAATCTGATATATATATATATATATATATATATATATATATATATATATATATATATATACATACACATTTAGTGAGCCAGACAAACCTACCTGTTTTTACCTAAACGGATTGTCAGGGAAAGTTTGGCAAACTTTCCTTGACGATCCGCTTAGGTGAAACCTAGGTAGGTTTGTCTGGCTCACTAGGTGTATCTAGGTCTGCTCTACGGTTGTATTGAGCTCTTTTGTTAGTTAGTTGTTACTCGTATCAGGTTTTTTCTTTGGGCTTCAGACCTGCATCTGTCTGCGATTTTTTGTCGGCAGAAGTTCATGTTTGTAGCTCTTTCCTTTTAAAACCTTTTTTTTCCTCGAGATTGATTTGATTAGCAAATCAAAAATTCAAGGGTTTTTCGAAACGAGTCTAGTTATCTATATTTATATATATATATATATATATATATACACAGGGTGTGATGGATAAATTGTCATCTCAATTACGCAAAAACAAAAATAACACTGGCATCTTATTTCAACAGATATATATTATATACTTACCAAAATTACACAAAAATATCTTGAAATACCAAAGAGTAAATTTATTCAATAAAATCGCCATTGGCTTCAACCATGGCTTCCAGATGATTTCAGAATCTTCTACACAGTCTCCTTGTTTAAGTTGGTGAATGATGCCATAATCCTTTCCTTCAGTTCACCTTTGGTGCTACAAAGAGTTTTGTTGGTCCCTCGCTCGACTGCACCCCACACATAATAATCAAGAGGATTGCAGTTTGGACAGTTAGGTGGCCATATGTAAGGGGTTATAAAAATTGTCTGACAGCCATGACTAGTTTCTCCTGCTGGTGGGGCATGGTGCAGAATCCTTTTGCCAGAAAGAGAGTCTTTCTGCAATCACCCTCTTGATCCATGGCAGCACTACCTCCTCAAAGCACTTAATGTTGGCCACTGTGTTAAGTCTGATGACCTTATGCACAAATTCTGGAGTTCTTTTCTTATCAGA